>JAODAL010021941.1:0-65849 GCA_025379985.1 Phyllomedusa bahiana
CCAAAAATGCCTTAAAATATAAATACCAGTATTATAATTTGTAATTTTTAGGGGGGGCCCCTGCTTTTGAATTGCATGCGTATGTTACGCCTCTGATAATGGGCCTCCTCTAAGGGTATGTTCCAACAGTGTATTGCGGCGCGTATAGTACGCACAGCAATACGCTGTGTGCTTTGGAACCAAAGCACCAGCTCCATTGACATGCATTGTTAGTGGGGCGCTTCATCGCCGCAAACAATTGACATGTCAATTCCCCCCCTCCACACGGATAATACGATCGTTTCGTATGCGCAGAGGGATGACGCATAATCCATAGCTCTCTGAGAGCTAGGAAATACCGTAATTGCAGCGCGCATTTTGCCACATATTAAGCGCAATACGTACCGAAATATGCTGCCAAATGCGTGCCCAAATAAGCCGTGTGAACATACCCTAAACGTGAACGCTCCTGACCATGGTGACATCACGGTCTGCTCTCTACTCTAATCAAATAGCAGAGATATGGATGTAACCAGAGACACCTGTGAGCACTCTGAGCAGATAAAATTGCTCTTATCTCCTGACTTAGGTAAAATCAGAAGAGCAATGTATTTTGAAAAAGTCTTTAGTTACCTGTCCCTACATGTTAAAAGCGAATATTTTTAATGAGAAACCTCCTTTAAAGGTCTATCCAGATTAAGACAGGCCATTTATATTGGGATCTGGGAAAAGTCTTTTAATGAAGTCTTGTATACTTCAAGCAGCCATATTGCAAACCCAGTTTAATGCACTTTAGCCAAGCACTTGCTTCAGAATTTCTCATACAGTCTTGCAGTCTAGCTGAGTTATTTCCAGTTATGAAGTCGTCTCGCAGCTAAAGAAACCACCTCTAAAAGCCGTAATCAGGAGGTCTTCATATTTTAAAGCTGCCTTGTAGCAATCTCTGATTGGAAAATTGGAAATGGCCTTTTGTGGTCGTCAGTAATTCTTCCAGATGCCACAGGCCGAATATCGTCCTGCCGCTCACAGAGACTCCACTCCCAGACTCTTATTGATGTATATTTCAAGGTTCATTAAGTTTCACAATAAAGAGCCTGGTGCAGAAACGGGGAGAGAAAGGGATGGAGGAGATGGGTCCAGTGAGGAGGGGATGAGAGGATGGGTTCATTAGATGAGATGTGCCTGGGGTGTACTGATAGGGCCAGGGTCAGAGGATGCTGCCGTGTATTAATTAATCAGCACCGATGCAAATGACGGCAGAGCAGCAAGAGCTAAAATTAATGTATGGGGCTGTGTGAAGGACATAGTACAATCCAGCTGACCTCATACATGTACCATATCTGCAGGGAGGGAGTCTGGACCACAGCAACAAGGTTATATCTCAATGCCATGTCATAAAAGTCTATATTACCACATGTGGGTCTTATGCTGTGAATGACAATGCATTGTTATTAAGTGTTTTACCACAAAATAAAGTTGATGTGTGAAGCTTCCAGATTAAATAAGAAAAATTTTCTCCATTCATCATCATTATTAAGAATTCGCTACCATTTTTGTTTTAGCTGATCCCTTAGTTATTAATAGTGTACAGCTCGTCTCCAGGGGATACGACCAGTGACGAGAGCTCTTCAGTCCTGGTCGGACATGCTCAGACATCACTTCTCCCTGCTAAGTAATCACACAAAACCCCAACCCGCTTCGGGGGAATTTACCAAGGGGGGCCCAAGGGGTTTTTTTGTTTTCTTCTACCGCCCTCTTTGGGACCCCTTTAAATAATTTACCACAAATCACTTTTTGAAACGGGGTAAACAGGCCCAAGGGTGGTGTCCTTTTTTTTACCCCGTCCTTGTTTCTACTCCTTAGTTAACCCCTCACCTTTTTAACCTTGCTACGGGAAGGGGGTTCAACCTCAGGGGGGCTGTCCTTTTCTCCCGTTCCTCTGTAATAAATCCCCTTTGTAATTTACACACACTCCTGCGGGGCGGGGGTGGTTTTTTAAAACCCCAAGTTGGCTATTCCCCCCTTTTTACTCCTTTTTTCTTAATACTTTCCGGTTTAGTGAGGGGGGATGGGGGGGGGGATTACCCCTTGCTTTTTCGGGGGGGGGCAATTGGGGTCCGGGGGTTTTTTGTTGATATCGCAAGTATAATAAAATTTTCCATAAAAATTCCCAAAAAATAGGAAAGATTATCGCCGGGGTGACCCATTAAAGTTTTATGGGGAGGAACAACCCCCTTCATTCTTACACCCCAAAAAGGGATGGAGAAGCTGGAATTTAACATCCACAACAGTCAAAAAAGGATACGTGCTTCATTTTTTGGCAACCCCCCCCACCCCTTTGGTTTTAAAAGCCACAGAAAAAAAAACCCGCACAAACCCCCAAATATCCCTGTCCCTTTAAAACCCCAGCCTGAAACCCTTTTAAAACCCCCCCCTCAACCCACAAATTAAAAAAAATGCCAGAAGGGAGTATATGTGAACCCTCTTTTACCCTTTAACTGGACATTTACTATCCCTTTCCTGGAAAGCAGCCTTTTACCCCAAACCCCGCATGACCCCAGGATTAAAAATGACCGGAAAAAAAAAAAGGGGTTTTTTTTCAACCACCATTTTTTGTTGAACTGGACATTGATTATAAACGGGCCTGTACCGCGTTTTTGACCATTTTTTTAAAACCCGTCTGAAACCCCAGATTAAAAAAGTGCTTTGGGAAAAAGGGGTCTTTTTTTTTTTTTTTCCCAACCACCAAAATTTTATTGAACTGGACATTGACTATACCTTGTCCTGGAAACCCCAGTTTTTGAACCATTTAAAACCCCGTCTACCCCCCAAAAAATTTAAAAAAGGGCGGGAAAAAAAAAAAAAGGGGGTCTTTTAACCAAACCCTTTTAGTTTTACTGGACAAGGGTATTGTTCCCGGGGCCACAGAGGGGCCCCAAACCTTTTGCCCCCCTCCCAGAATTTTTTAAAAAGCCGGGAAAAAAAGGGGGGGTCCCCTTTTTAAACCCCCCAATTTTTTTGTTTCACTGGAAAATTTTTACTATACCCGTTTCCCGTACCCAAACATTAAACCCCCCCAAAACCCGTTTTAACCCCCAGGGTTTACAAAGTGGCACCCATGCTATTTTGTACATTTGACTGTCATTTTTTGTATATTTTTTTGGGGCGACATTTTTTGTCAAATTTATTTAGGAAAGTTTTTATTTATTTGTTTTTCCCTTTTGTTTTTGCTTTTTTTTTTTTTAAATGGGGAAAAAAAAATACAACATACACCCCCCCTGAAGTTTTTAAAAATATTTTTTTTTTTTTCCTTTTTTAATTGGGGGTTTTTAAATTGTCCGCACCAACCCCCCTAAAATAATAAAAATGTTTTAAAACACCCCAAAACATTTTTTGTTAGAAAACATTTGCCCCCCTGGCCTTCTGAGGGGGTGATTTTAACCAAAACCCAAATTTAATTGGGTTTTATTTTTCCTTTCCCCAAAACCTTCGGATTAGGGACAAAACCCCCCCCCTGGAGATCAAATGATGCGAACCCCATATGACTCCCAAAACCCAGAAAATTTTTAAGCCCAAATTTTGCAATTTTGTGTCCAGCCCCCGGGGGGCCCTTTTTTTTTACACTACTTAAAAACCCCAAAAAATCACCTTTTTTAAAAAACTATTTTTTTTTTAGAAATTTTAAGCTCTCCCCCCGATTTTCCCCCTTTAAAGGTGAAGGAAACCAGTGCTGCCCGGTCAGCCATTTTTGGTTAACACGGGGTTTCCCGCTGCCCGGGCCAGACGGGGACGGGGGGGTGGGTTTGGAAAGGCCCCCGTGGGGTAGCATCTTTTCATCTATTAAAAAACGGAGGGTTTGCTGCCAGGGGCCGGGGGGGTTAAAAGTGGGGTTTGGGGGGGGGTTGGGGAGCCCCCAGGGGCCCGGTGTTTCCCCCCCTCACAATTTTTCAAAAAGGTTTTTTTAAAAAAGCCCTTTTTTGACCCGCCCAAAAGAAAACAGTCGGGGGCTGAAAGGGAGAAATACCCGGGGGTTTTTGAGTAAACCCCCCAGCCTTCCTCGGGACACGTAAAAACCTTTGGGGGAGCGCTTGCCCCCTTTCCTATGGGGTGGGCCGGGGAATAATTGAGCTTCCCTTGGAAATTTTCTGGTTGGGGGGTTTAAAAAATCCCCCGTTTTTCCCCCCAGGGGCCCTTTTTTTTTGGCCCCTTCTTTTTTTTCATTTTAACCCCAACGTGGGTGGAGGGAAAATTTTTTTCCTCCTTTTTTCTTTGTTCTTTTGTCCGGCTTTTCCCTTTCTCCATGTCCTCGAAAAACCCACATCTGGTCAAGTCTTTTTCCCGTACCCCCCTTTTACAATTTTGAGGAATTTTTTTAAACCCGCTTTTTTTGTAAAAATGCAAAATATTTTTTTTTTTTGTTTTTAATTCTCGAAAAAAAACATTTTTTTTTTTAAAATTAAGGATGGGGGAATTTCCCAAACCCTTTTCCCTTTTTTTCTTTTTTTTAAAAAGATTAAATGGGTTTTTTCCCCAAACAGGGGGTTGCTTAGCTATGTTTAAAAATCCCGGGAAAAAAAAAAGTCATTTTGCAATTTTTGGGGTCCATTTTAAAAGTTTTCCTACCTATTCCCGTTTTCCGACCCGCACCCTCACCCTTAGCCCCCTTTTGACAATTGTGAAGAACAAAAAGTCTGTTTTTGAAACCCCATTTTTTTTTTTCAAATAGGACCTTTTTGCCCAGCTGCCATGTCACAGCAAAATGGCCCCCCCCCAAAAATTCCCAAAACATGACCCCTTGGGGGCCCCCTTTTTTTACAATTGTTTTAAAAACAAATGTCTGTTTTGAAAAAAAAACATTTTTTTTTTGAATAGGACCCCTATTGTTGCTGCCCTTTTAAAGCAGCCCGGACCCCAAAAAAATTTTAAAAAAAGGGCCCCTTTTTGCCACTTTTTAAAAATTGGGGGGGAAAAAAAAATTGGGCCAACCCCTTTGAAGCCCCCCAATTTTTTTTTCCAAAAGGGCCATAATTATAGGGGGTTTTCTCACAGCAAACCCGACCTTCCCCAAAAAAAATTGAAAATGCAAAAATTTAAAGATTTAAAGGGGGTAAATGGCGGTGTTGTCAGGAAACCCTTGCGGTCTTTTTAACCCCTCACAGCAAAACCAGCCAAAAAAAAAGAAAATGTTGGGAAAAAGAAAAAAAAAAATTTTTTAGTAAAAAAAATGATCAAATTTTTTTTAAAAAAATAAGGTTTTTTTTTAAAGGGAAGGACCTTTTTTGTTTTGGAGGGGGAATTTTTGAAAGTTTTTGACTGGGGAAACCCCCCCCAATCCCTTGACCTCGGCAAAATTGGGGCCCCACCCCAAAATCATCAGAGGGAAACCCAATTTGGGGGCCGGGGGTTTCCCTCTTGTTAAAAATTTAAACGATCCACCTTTTTCTGTAGAAAGTGGGGGGAATTTTTTTTTTTTTTCGGGGTTTTTCTGTAATGATCCCCCGGGGGTGCTGAAAAGGGGCCCCCTCAGATATAAAGCCCGGCTGCTGGGGGAAGGGCAAACCCCCTCCATGGGGTTTTTTTGGCCCGGAGGGGGAGCTCGGGGGAAATTTGCCATTTTGGATTCCCAAAATCTTTTGGGTTCCCGAAAAACATACAAAAAATCGGGGGGTTGAGACCAGATAGTCGGGTTTTTCACCAAGTTTTTAAGGGTGGCCCCGGTGTTGGATTGTTTTTACCCGCAAAATTTCATGGCCCTTTGGGGGGGGGGGGGGGGGGGAGGGTAAACCAAAGGGTTGCCAGGGGGGTCCCCCCCAATTTTTTGGCCCTTTTTTGCCAAACCTTTTTCCTCCCGCCGCCTTGCTTTTGGCCCCCCTTTTTGGGAAATCTTCTGCTGTTAAGTCCCCTGACCCTTGGTTTTCCCCCCGTGGAAAATTTGGGGCAACGTTTTAAAACAAAACCCCAACAGGGTTTTCTCCCGTTGATCAATCGCAAAGGGCCCCCATTTTTCCTGCATTTTACCCCTCTATTGGTGGGTGGGGGAAGGGAAAGTGCTGGGGTTTTGGGTTTTTTACCGGGAAAGGCCAGGAGGGGGGCCACCCATTAACCCGTTGGTTAATTTTTATGGCCCTTTAAAGCGAGGGGGGTATGTTTGGAGGAAAGGAGCATTTCCCAAAAACTCATTTTGAAAATATAGCCTTGATTTCCCAAGCCCCTGGGTGGGGGCACTAGCAAACTTAACTTCCTATTTTTCCCCCTCTGCCTCCAAAATTCCCCCCCCCGCCAACCTCCCTTTTCCAAAGGGGAAAGGGGGGTTTGGTAACTCTGTGTCTAGGAAACCCCCCCTTCCCCCCTCCGTTTCCTCCCCGGGGGGGCAGCTTTAAAACAAACCCTTATTGCCGAATGTGCACCCCTGAGAGCGGGGGCGCCCCCCCCTTTTTCACTAGCCCTGGGCCCCGAAAAAAAATGCCTAATGAAGAACCCATAAAGAGAAAAATTACCGGGTTTTGGGGGTTTTGGGGTTTCGACGGAGGGGGAGGGCTCCGTGTCCCTCTCCCCCCGCCTTGTCGCTGGGGGGGACCCGATGTTTTCAGGGGGGTCCCCGGGGAATTTTTTTCCAGAACTAAAAAATTTACCACAAGCTCGTGACAAGGGCATCGGGCCGCCAAATGAACCCCCTTTTTTGGGGGCTTTCTTCAAAACTGGCAAGGATGGTGCAGAGTTTTCACAAATCAAAAGAAAAAATTCCTTAAAAAAAAATAATCTTTAAAAGATATGCATTTAAAAAAAATTATCCTTTTATAAAATAAAAATGGGCCCCCACATTTTAGCCACTATACAAAAAAGCAACTGTATATTTATAAAGTAAACCCGGGTATATCGTAACCTAAAATACAAAAGCAAGTGGGGAAAAAGCTAGCTAATCACAGGGAAAAAAAAAGGAGGGTTTTTTTACCCTTTTTCCTAAAATTTCCCCAAATTTGCAGGGGAAAGGGGGGAATTTCCCCCATAAGAGGGGGGGGAAATAAAACCCGGTTTTTTTGAAGACCTTTTTTCACAGTAGACTCCCTTGCCCCATTTTTTGGGCCAGTATTACCATATAATGAAAAAGCACTATCGTATCCTATTTCTATCCCCATCCAGATTTTAGCACTCGCCCCCGGGGGAAAAAGGGGGGACCCACCCCCCCCCCCCTTCCCCCCCCGACCCTCCACCCCCCTAACTTTAAAAAAAACAGTTAAAAAATTCATAAAGAACACGGGCAATTTTAATTTCCCAAAAAAGGAGAGGGTTTGACGGGGGGGGCCGGGGGGAGCTTTACGCGCCCCCAAAGCAAGGGGGCCGCCAAAGGGGGGGGGAGGGAAAAAAACAAAGGGGGGGGGAAACCCCCGGAAGGGGGGGGGGGGTTCAAAAAAAATCAGACCTCGAGGCCCTCTTTTAGCAGGGGGGGCCTTTCCAAAACCCGGGGGGGGGGGGGGGAGCTCTTTAAAAAATTTTTTTGGGGGCGGGGCAAAAATTTTTTTAAAGACAAGGGGGCCAGGCAAGGGATTTTGCTCCCACCTACCGATCTTTAAAGGGCCGCCCCAGGGGAAAAATTTTTCCCGGGTTTTTTTTCGCAAACACCACCCCCACCTTCCTGGCACAAGGTTTTTTTTTCACCCAGGGGGCCAGGGGGGGGTCTCTTGCGGAGAAAACCCCTCCACACTCCCCGACCTGTGTGGGGGAAAGGTCTCCCCAAGGGCAGATTTTTAATTTTTTAACATGGCCTGGTTTTTTCTGGGGGGCCCGGGGATTTTCCACCAGGGGGACCTTGGGGGAAAGAGCCCTTTTTTTCACCATCCCGCGGGTTTGAAAAGGAGGTGGGGCCGGCCCTTGGGGGGAGCCCCCGTCACCCCCCAAAAAGACAAACCACCCCCCCTCACCCAGGGGAGCGGTTTTACAAGGGGAATGGGCCCGGTGGGTTACTTTCCATGTGTCGGTGGGTTTAGATGGACCTTTTCCGGAACCCCGAGGGAACAACCCTTTTTAAAAATTTTTTTGTTACACGTGGGGGTTTGGGCCAGGGGGGGACGGGCTTTTTTTTTTTCTGGGCCAAACCGGGGGGAAAAGCCTGCTCGGCATTTTTTTTGGTTTTTTGGGGGCAGGCAAAAGGGGGCCCCCCCTTTACCCTTTGGGGGGGCCGGGGGAAAAAACCCTTTGTTTTCCACCAACGGGAAAAAGGGAACATTTCCCCCAAAGGGCCCAAAAGCCCGGGCCCAAAGCCGACAATTTTTGGCTTTTTTGGGTTTTGGGGGTTGGTTTTGGGGTTTTTTTTAAAATGTTTTTTTTGCTCCCAAAAAACCTGGAAAGAAAAGAAAGGGCTGCTGCTTTTTGACCGGGCCCTTTTTACGGGGGGCTGGGGCGTTTAAAAAATGGCGGGGGGGGAAGGGGGAAGGGGTTTTTGGGGGTGGGTTTTCTTTTGGGGGGTTTCTGGTGGTACTTCGGGCGAAGGGTGGAGGCTTGAAGCCGGGGCTTTTTTCCCTGAAACATGACTCTGGGGGAGAACTTGGGGCGCTGAGGAAACCCCCTTGGGGTGGGTGGGGGGAAAGGGGGAAGGGGCGGGGAGAAAAGAGGGGGTGACAGTTTTGGAAGCCCGGGGCGGGGCCCCGGGGCCCGGCCTTTTTTTTTTGGGCCCAAAATGTTTGCCCCCCATTTTTAACCCCTGCATTCGGGTGCATTTTGAAATAAAATGTTGGTGGTGGTTTTTTTAAAAACCTAAGATTTTTTGCCTCTTTTCTTATGCGTTTTTTTCGGCAAAAAAACGGCATTTTTTTGACAAACCTGGGTGAAAACGGGCTTGCTCAAAAAGGCCCAGGCCCTTTAGAGGTCAACCTTTTGGGCCTTTTTTTTTTTTTTTTCGGGGGGGGGAAAAAAATAAAAAAAACGGGAAAAAAAAGCGGGGGGGGGGTTTTCCGCCTTTACCGTGGCTGGCGGGGGAAACATATCAGCGGACTTCTGGGGGGAAACCCCCCCCCTCTCCCTTTTTTTTTGGGGGGGGGGAACCCTTTTTTGGGCACTACCCCCTCGTCTTCCCCCCCTCGGGCCAGTGATGAAGCGCTCCCCAAGCAAATTCTGCGGGAAAAAAGGGCCACTTTTGGTTCCCAATGTCGTCTTCTCATCAAACAACACAGGTGGGGGTTGGTTGTCCCGACTTTTTTTGATCCAGAACTTTCCCGGGGGGGGGCTACAAGCAAGGGGACTGCGGCGTTTTTTCCGGGGGCCCGGGATTTTTGCCCTTTGGAAAATTGGGGGCCGGGTTTTCCCCCCTTACCTTTCCTTTAATGGGATCAGTTTTTTGGGGCCCGGGAGCAGAAAAAATCATCCCCTTTGGGTTTTTCTTTTTAAAATGCCTTTGACCCCAACCCGCATTTTTTTCATCAAAGAGGTTTTCAGACAATGGATTTTCCACAGGGGGGGGGGGTACCCCGAGTTGGGCATTTGGGCCTTTCCCCTTTTGTTGGAAGGATTCTGATGATGTATTTTACGACATTTTGGGGGCCGTGGACCCGGGAGACGGGGGGGGGGTAAAACTGCTGGGTGCAGGGTTTTTCCCTTTTTTAAACCAAGAAAACAGGGTTGGGGAAGCTGTTTTACTGAAGGGTTTACAAAAGGGGCCCTTTACCCGCTTTTACAAACCCGACGGTCCCCGCAAAACCCACAAACCCCCTTTGGGTTTGTTTTTTGGCGCCACCCCGGAAGGGGCACCTTCCCCTCGTTTCCTTTCCTCCCTGTCCCCCCCCCCCCCTTTGCTCGTTACCACCCGGAGTTCCTCCCCGTTCAGAAAAAATAAAAAATTTTAGAGGGGGATGGAAAGGGGTTTTTTTAACGTTTTTATTAAAAGAAAAGGCAAAACACAGTATTCTCAAATCCCTTTAAATCCCAAAAAAAAAAATTCTGTTTTGAAAATTTTAAACCCCAAGGTGCCCCCTAAACAACAAAACTGGAAATGGGCAAAAAAGTGCAAAAAACACGTATCTGAAAAAGTAAACGGGTAATTTAAAGGTATTTTTTTTTTTTTTTTTTTTTGGGACCCTTTTTTTAATTCACCGGGGGTGACCCACCAAAAAATTTCTGGATTCCCAAATTTTTAAATGCAAGGTGGTCTATCAAACAAATCTGGACTTGGGGCAAAAATGAAAGGGAAAAAAAAAAATTGGGATTGAAATGTTAACCCGGGTAAAAAAAAGGTATTTTTTGGGCCCCATCAATTTTAAACCCGTGGTGAATTTAAAAAATTGCTGGGTTAAAATTTTTAAAAGCAAGGTCCCCCCTTATCAACAAAGCCCGGGGAAATGGGCAAAAAATTTTAAAAAAAAAACCAATGAAAAAGTATTTCGGGTAATAAAAATGGAGTTTTTTCACCTAACAAAATAGACCTGCATTAAAGGGAAAAGAAACTGGGATCCAATATTTAAATTAGGGGTGCCCAAAATCCCAAATAAAAATTTCAACAGTAAACTTTTAATAAAAAAACTATTGAAAAGCAATTTTCTGCAATAAAAATATCCAGTTTCTTTATAGAGCTTGTCTGTGTTCCCTGCGGGGGGGCCTCCCCCCCCCCCCCCCCCCCCCCCCCCCCCCCCTTTCCCCCCCCGTTTACTTTTCAGTGGGGGAAAAATGCTCCTTTTTTTAAATTCCCCCTGCCCAAAATATTCCCTTTAAAACTGCAAATCTCGTTTTAACAAATTCCCAATAAGGGGCCCCGGGTAAAAAATAGGGGCTGTCCTTGAACAAATAGAAAAAATTTCGCTTTTTAGCTGTTTGCACAGAGGCCCAAACGCACGTCCTAAATGGCCCTTTTAGATACTGGACAAAACTGATCATGAAAAAAGGGAAAGGGGTGTTCTATGTAAAAAGGGGGTTTTATGTGATTTTTTCCCCGCCAAATTTGCAACCATACCCCTCCCTTCCCTGGGCGTTTGCACACACACTCCCCCCTCTCTTTTCTGTAAACTGAAATTTCTGGCCGCCCCAAAAAAATTTTTACAAAGGGAAACGCCGGGGAAAAAGGCGCCCAAAATTTTTTAAAAATTTTTGCAAAGATTTTAAAACCCAAATTTCCGCCGGATCTAAAAATTTCCCCCCAACGTAAAAAACCGTTTCCGATTTTAACTTTGGGCGATAATAATCGTTTAACCCTACCCTTTTTTAATCCCCAAAAACACTCACTTCCTGAAAATTAGTGTTCAAAAAACCCCCGGGGGGCCCTTTTTCTACTCCATTTCCCTTTTACTCCTTTGCAAAAAACCCCCAACACAAGGTCCCAACTGCCCTAAGGGGAACCAAAATTTTACCCCCCAATTTTTGGGGGGTGTCCTTTCCCAAACTTCCCCCTTTCTCCCCCCGTCCTTTTGTATTTCCCTTTTAATCTCACACACTCACTGCTGGAGGCGAAGGGGGTTTTTAACCCCCAAATTCTGTCATTTTTAACCCCCTTCCCCTCCCGTTCCCCAAACAAATTCGTCAAACAGTGAAAAAAAATAAAAAAAAAAAAAAGAAAAACCCCAATCCCCGGGAGGTACATTAGGGAAAAAAAATCCACATGTTTTTGGGGGTTTTACAAAGGGAAATTGAAAACTAAGAACCCTATCTACATTTTTAGCTAATCCTCAGCTCTTTTAAAAAAAACAACCTTTTTTTGATTAAGTGAGCAAACCCCGTGGGGGAAAAGCTGGTGATTTTTAAAACCCCCGCTGGGTCACAGAAATTTCCGGGTTTTCCAAAAAAAATCATACACACCCCCTTTTGAAAACCCCCTTAAAGCTGAAGCAGGGCAAAACCCGGCATGGAAAAAACCCAGGTTAGGGGTTTTAGGTTGAAGTCCCGCAGGGAAACCAAAGGATTTTGTTTTCTCAAAAGCACACACCCGATTTAGGGTTTCTTTTTTTTTTTTGGGCATTTTTGTGCCTGGAAGAGAGGTGGGTGTCTGAGCATGTGCGAGCAGGGAAACTGGGGAGCTCTCGTCACTGGTCGTATCCCCCTGGAGACGAGCTGTACACTATGGGTCACTAATGGGAAAGGGGCCCCAGAACAAAAAGGTAAATGAATTTTTTTTTTTTTTTTTTTTCTTTTTAAAAAAACATTTAATTTGGGTTTTTTTTAAGAAAAACATATTTATAACATTTGGATAATTGTTAAAAGGGAAAAACAGTTTAAGGGCACTTAAAAGGGGAAAAACCCCCAAAAGTTTTTCCCTGGCACTGAATTTTTAATAATGTAAATTTTGAAAAAAAGTTTTTTATTTTAACCTTCCAAAACCCTTTCCCCCCCTCAATTTTAAAAATTTGTGATTAAAACCCCCTTTTAAGGGCTATTTTTGGGAGTAAAAAAAAACCAAGGGTGTCGTTTTTTATTTCTGCCTTTGGTTTTGGGTGGAAAAAAAATTTAACTAGACCTCAAAGCTAAACATCACAATGCGGCAATTTCGTTTTAGGGGGAGAAGAAAAAAATTGTATTTTTAAACCTCTAAGGGGGGGAAATTTAAAAGGGGATGGGTTTACATAAGCCTAACAGAAAATACCCCAGAGCTTGGGGTTACCCGAGGTCATGTTTTTCCCCTTAAAACACAACCCTGTTTGGGTTTGGGATGGGAACTACATGTTTAAAAATTTTGAGCTCATATAAGTGATTTTTTTAAAGTGAAACTCATTAAGCCCCATCATCTCTACATCATCTTTGGGAGTTTTGAGCTAAAGCCCCCCCGTTTTTGTTTGAGCCAGCTCCACGTACTTTCAGACTGTTCCCAGAATTCCCCGCAAAATTTATTTAGGACGGGGAAGGGAAACCCGAATTTAAACTTATTCCAGGTACAAAGTCTCCAGGGTGGTGCTCAATATTCCGGGTAGTGGTTACAAAGTGGACTTCATCATTGCAAACGGCTTTTTTAAAAACCCCCTTTCTGCCTCCCCGGGGGAGGAATTTCATAGGGGTTTTGTACACCCCCAAAAAAGCCCAAAATTTTTGGGTGTTTTTTTTTAAAAAGGGGCACCTTTTGGTTCACTGTTAAAAAAAAAAAAGGGTTTTTTTTCATGGTTTGATTTATGCATTTCAGTCATTTTTTTTTTTTTTTTTAAAATGAGGATATAATTTTCCAAAATAGAAAAATGATTTTAAAAATCTATTAAAGGGAGCCCAAAATAAGCACTCAAAGGGAAACCCGGAGGGAAAGCTTTTTAGGGGGCAATAAAAAATTTTTACAAAGTCAAGGGGTTTTTAAAAAGGGGGAAAGAGGGAATTTTGGTTTTTAAAAAACCCGGGAAACCCTTTACCCAAAAAAAGGGGGAAATTGGGAGGTTTTGGGCCCCCACTTTCTGCTCTTTTAAGTGCCCCATAAACACTTTTTTGGGAGTCCCTTTTTTATACTTTAACCTTCCCTTTGCCCCGTATTGGGCTTAATTTGAAGCGGGGTTTGGGTTTAAAAAAAAACTTATTGACGATATATTTTTAAAAGACATAAAAATTTGTAACTTTCTTGTCTGAAAATACCCCGTAGTAGTGTAAATATTTGTGTATATATGTTTGAAAATTTGAAAGGGGGTAGCTCGGGGTATGCACGTCCCGGGCAAGGGGGAAACCGACACCCTTTTATGTAGAAGGGGGGACTGGTCCGGCTTATGGTAGATTACAAACCAAAAGTAGTCAAAAAACAATACTAAAAAAATCCTGCTCGCCAGCGCTAACTAACAAAAGTGACCCCTTCTACCATGTCGGACGGGGTGGTCTGGGGCCCACGGGGGAGTTTTTTTTTGGGGGGGGGCCCACCCTACTGTAACATGAAAAAATTACCGGCCCTCGGAAAAAGGCCCCCATTTTCCACATAAATATTTGGCAAAACAAAACTGTATTGGGTAGTACAATAAAGGAGCAATATCTGTCTATCCGCATATTGTCTGTCTCACACGTCTGTCATCTAACATTCATAGAAACGGGGCTAAGGTCCACCAATCCCCCTCCACCCACAACAATACCCCCCTCCATGTTTCCCTTTGGTCACGCCCCCACCCCCCTTCTAAAATAAACACCAGCAAAAGTAAAAAGTGTAACTCCTACACGGGGTCAGGTGTTCCCTCATCTTAAAGCCCAGGGACCTGTCACTACCCTATACTAATCCCAAATAAACCTAAACCTGCCATAATAGCTCAGGTCCTTCGTGAATACAGCACTGACCCAAATAGAAGAAAATAACCCTGAAATCGGGGACTCACCAGGACGTCTTATCTAGAGTCGTTCCTTCTCCATGAGTCGTTCTTATTCTCTTTTCTTCTGATCCTTTTTCCACACCTCATGATGATTTTGCCCCCGGCCCACAACTAACCCTGCAGAAATTACACAAAAATATTAGAATCCCAATTTTCCAGCATCTCTTTCCCTATTCCCCATCTGTAAAAAACTGCCCAGGGGGGGGAGAGCGGGTACAAGCCAAACTTAAAGGCGATCCTGAGGGGTTGGAGGGTGGGGAAAAGGGAAAAACCCCCCGGAGAATGCAGGGGTATAAGGCAGTTAGGGACCTCTTTTGGAGTATACAGGAGTTAGGGACTCTCTTTTGGTAGTATTTTCAGGCATTAAAGGGGGGCTCCTTTAAAGGGAGTATACAGGATTAGGGTCTCTTTTTTGGTGTAACGCGTTAGGGCTCTTTGGTGTTTAAGGGATTGGGACTTCTTTGGTATATACAGGCAGTTAGGGGCTCCTTTTGGTAGTATACAGGCAGTTAGGGACCTTTTTTAGGTAGATACAGGCAGTTAGGGGCTCTCTTTAGGTAGTATAAAAGGCGTGGGACTCTCTTTAGGAGTATACAGGGAGTTAGGGTTCTTTAGGTGTAAACAGGCTTGGGATCTCTTTAGGAGATACAGGCAGTTTTGGGGCTTCTTAGGTAGAAACAGGGAGTTGGACCTTTTTGGGGTATTAAAAAGGGAGTTTTTGGACTTTTTGGGAGTATACAGGCAGTTGGGACTCTTTTAGGGGTATACAGGGGTTTTAAGGGGCCTCTTTTAAAGGGAGTAGCGGCGTTAAGAAACCCCCCTTTTGTAGATACAGGGAGTTAGGGTCTCTTTTGGGGTATACAGGCAGTTAAGGGTCTCCTTGGAAAAGATGTTTTGGGACCCTCCCCCTTTACCTAGTGTGCATAAGTCGCCCCCCCCCCCCTTTAGCTAGTTGCAGGAAGTCAGGCCCCCCTTTGGGTAGCCCCGGGGCCCCCCCTTGGGTAGCCAGGGCCCCCCCTTTGGGAGCCAGGGGCCCCCCTTTGGGGACCAGGGCCCCCCCGGGGAGCCAGGGGCCCCCCCATTTGGAGCCAGGGCCCCCCTTTGGGTACCGGGCCCCCCCTTTTTGCGCAGGGCCCCCCCCCAATAGTTTAAAAAAAAAAAAAACCAGCCCCCTTACCCTCCCTCTGGCTTCCCTCTCCGGCAGGCCCGGCCCTCCCGATCTCCCCCCCCCCGGGCCCCCGCCACCCCCGCAAGGCGGGGCATGAAGTGAGTCACCGCGCCCCCTACGTCAGCAGGAGGCCCCAACGCCTTCACCTGCCAGGGGGATCAGCGGGGCGCAGCGCTTGGGCCTGGCTCCGGACACCACCGCCCGGGGCCGGGGGCATTTGTCCCCAACTCCGGGGGTCCTGGGTCTCGGGAGCAGGGTTCCGGGGGTTTCGTGACAGGAGCCGGCCAGGGCCCGGGAGCGATGGAAAATGCCTCCGGGGGGTCCCCCGCGGTGGGGGGGGGGGGTTGGGCCCCCCGGGGGGGACTGCTTACTACAGTCTTGATGCTGTGGTGTAGCTTCTCAGGCCCACACTTCCTGACCTGTAATTGCAGACACCCCCGTCAGTAACTAGCTGCTTTAGATTGAACAACCAAACCCTGGCCTGGAACATGGGGAGCAGTCACCCACCCAACTCTTTGACTGCTCCCAGTAAAAGCCGTCCTGGACTAAGCTGGGTTTCCACAGCTAAACTATAGTACTAGACGCGTGCCAACCACCTACCGCAGCTGACACAACACAAACGACGGCTTCTACCTCACCGAGGCCAGGTTTCTTGGTGACGTGCGTTATTCTCGCCATATCTGGGCAAGAACTCTGGGGGGCTATGTATGTGTGTGGATAGATAGATAGATAGATAGATAGATAGATAGATAGATAGATAGATATAGGCGACTCCTTTGTGGACTAGTCCGAGCCTGCACTTACATATTATATATATATATATGAATTTACATATTATATGCATATATACACTTACACACAGATATATATATAGGTGCACTTACTATATACACACACAGTCACATTATACACACGCGAGTGTATACATATATATATGTGACTGATTGTAAGTGTGTGTGTGTATATAGTAAGTTACTATATACTGTACAGTCACATTATACACACAAGAATGTATACATACACACACACACACATATATATATATATATATATATATATGTATATATATGTATACGCTCATGTGTGTATAATGTGACTGATAGTGTGTTTATATATATAGTAGTGCATCTAATATATACTGTGTGTAAGTGTATATATGCATATAATATGTAAAATTTAAATACATGGTTGTTGTTGTCAAAAAAAAATAAATAAAAAAAAAAAATAATATATATATAAAAATTATATATATAATATATATAATATATAAAATTTTAAAAAATTTTTATATATATATATAATTTTATATATTTTATAGAGGCTCGGACTGACCCACAAGGGAATCCCCCAGTGGGCCGCTGCAGGACTGGGACAAGTTATTCTGGTACCCTGAGCAAATAAGGCATGTAGTGCCCCCTCCACCGTGTGGAAAATTCAGCCCACTCCATAGCTCCTTGTGCACCCTTTTCTGGCTGTGAGAAGGTGGCGCTCTAGGCAGTCACCCACCTTTGCCTACCCGTCATCCAGGCCCTGGGCCCCTGAGCATGGCAGACCTGAAGTTTCTTTTAGACTCGCATACATCTTTGGGAGAGGCAGAAAGGCAGGAGAGGCCAAAAAGTATGATGGCCATGAATCAACTCCACTGGTGGGCCCCCAGAATGAAATTCGATTAATGGGCCCTTGGCAAATGCAGTCTGACACTGTATGTGTGTGCAGGGCTGCCATCAGAAATTTCAGGGTCCCATACAACTGAAGCGCCTGGGCCCCCCTTCCCCATAAACCCCACTTGCAGTGGGCCCCCTTCATTCACCGGGCCCCGTACGGCAGTACCCCCTGTACTGCCTGTAGGGCGGCCCTGTGTGTAGTGTGTGTATGTGTATACATCTGTACATGTGTATGTATGCATCTCTGTCTGTATGGTGTGTGTGTGTGTATACATCTGTACATGTGTATGTATGTATCGGTCTGTACGTATGGTGTGTGTTTATGTCTGACATGTATATGTCTGTATATGTTTGTATCTGTATGTATGTGTAAGATAGTCCCTCCAAATACTTCATCTTCCCAATAAATCTGCCAACAGGTGGCCATATCCCACTTGCGAGCCCTCTTGTCTCTGTAGCTGTGCGACCTTAGGCCATGTCTCCCTTCAATTGTTTGCAATTCATCGTAACATCATGTCTGCAAATGTTCCTAAGCAATAAAAGACACTAAACCGCAGACTGACCTCTGTGACAAGCAGATACCAACTAAAGGATTAATAACTGCTAGCTCTTGTGGTGCGCAGTGCTTATCCCTCTGTCATGTTTAAACGTGAAGAACATGAGACGCTTTGACGTGTCAAGACATAAAAAGTATTGCACAGATAAAGATTGTAGAATGTATCCGCCGACTCGATTGCAAGCTCTCCGTACAAGTAATTTGTCTAAATTCCAGACTTGACTGTTCCTCACACAGATAGGTGAAGCAATAGTTACACCTATGTCATGTTAGAGCAGAGGTCCCCCACTCCAGTCCTCCAGTCCCCCACTCCAACAGGTCATGTTTTCTGGCCTTCCTTAGCATTGCATCGGTGATTACATTATTGTCGGTGCATTCTGTGGGAGATCCTGAAAACATGACCTGTTGGTGGGTCCTGAGGACTGGAGTTGGGGACCCCTGTGCTAGAGGACATGGGGAAGGGGCCAAGCATCTCTATAGAACATCCCATAGGATGTGAATGCAGGAAGATTCCCACCGAGTGAGAAATAAAAGCCCAGATTCCTGTACATGAGGCGAGAGGAGCTGAAATGGAGCCACGAATATCCCCCCATACATCTGTGATCTCTAGGATCATTCCATAGAGAGAGGAATGTGCCCGTCCCTATAAAATACAGGACATGACCTCCTCAGCCAACCCCAGACATGAAACCAGTCTGCAGCTCCCCCGCCATCCCAATGCACTCCGAAGGGCTCTCCATGACCACTCATCCTGGGGTAAAACATGGTCCTGAACTAATGAAATGGTGACGCCTGCATCAATTGATGCAGGGATAAAACCACCGTGGGCGGGCTTACCCAGAGAACATCTCCTCCTCTTGTTTTACTAGTGCAGGCAGCAGCTTCTCCTATTCATTGAAGAACAGCTTTTAACATCTGCAGTGAGAGACGAGGGTGAGTACCGTCCCCTTGGCCGTGGGATCATGCATGAGGTTTGCAGAGAGGATGCTCCTGACTAAATGCACTGGATAATGACCCGAGCTTTGCATGTCTGGATGCAGAATTTGTATATTTTTAGGTATAGGGATTAAACGGGGGGTAGATGTATTTCCTGGCAGATGTATCTGGGCAGCGGAGAGGGGAGGCGGGGGGGGATAAGGTTATATGATTTAAAACTCTAATGATGTAAGAACCTTGGCTCGGCTGAGAAATCGAGGAGGGGGGGGGGGATGGTTCTGCTCGGATCAGGCTTCCTAGAGTCACGTTTCCAGATATCGCCTTATCGATGGGCTGTCGGAGTGTTCATATAAGTGAGCCGGGACTTGGACCACTTAGGTTGGCGCTGGTTGCACCGAAGCTCTCTTCCCAAGCTTTTCCTTGATGTGTCTGCAGTCGGAGCCGTTTGATGCTGAAGGCTTTCTCATGGGATCCTGAAGCTCCATCATCCAGAATCTTTTCACCCAGACTTTTTTTTTTTTTTTTTACAGATTCAAAAAGGGAGGGAAGGGGAGCTTTGAAAATCAATATTTTCTCTCCTTTTTTATTTGCCTTCTTCTGCATCTTTTGAATTAATAGACAGTTAGCTTGATAATGTGCATTATACATGCAGAGAGACGTTCTCTACTATGTGGATGTAGCCCCATGGGGCGGTGGGGTTTTATAATGCTTGTGCACACATTACCATAAGGAGGGGTAGGGAGCTGTCCTTGTCAATCAGATTTTTATTTTCTATTCCCCCATATCCAGGAGCTGCCTACATACATAATGGGCTAAAAGCGTCACTCGACATGCATACGGTCAACGTCCATCATTCCTTGGCACCGCTCTCATTGGGATGTATCCGGAAGCCGATCTACATGTTGAACGTTTGAGCTGCACTCGGTGGGGAAAAAGTTCTGACTCGAAATCTTTGGTGTCACCCCTGGATAACCGATGACGAGAAAAAAAATGAGTTACGGACCATGTCAGATTGGAGGGGGAGGCCAATGTAGGGGCAAATTCAAACCTCACATTTTAAAAATTTTCCTATTTTTTTTATTAGGCAAAAGAAAATAAAAACTTTTGCCTCACCTTATTTTCAAGGTTCAAGGCCGGGGGAAAACGGGTTGTTTATGAGGTTTGGGAACACGTTTACTCTCGTGGTTATTAAGACCACTTTGGGTTTTTTTTTTATCATTTTAAGCCGCAGCAAAAGCTAAAGGCAACAAAAACCAAGGTCCGTCCAAAAAGCCTGCCAACAAAGGGAAGGACCTCAATGCCACAGCTGTGCCCCTTCCGGTCACCACAAGGAAGGTAAAGAGCCCGGTCGTGCTACCTTATGAGAAGTGCTTGGGCTATTATGATGTCAGTGGTCAATGGGACAAAGAGTTTGACTGTAAACCCCCCACCATCATCCCATTTGGGGAGTGCTGTTTCGATATTGCTGTGAACAGAGGAACAAAAGACTGGACCAAATCCAGTGCAAGAAGCTGATTTGGGTCGTGACCACCAAACCGAACGATGTTATGGTGGAGGTTGATGCCTATGACCCGCTCAATGACAAAACCAACACCACTGTGTACATCACTTGTGGGGTCATCACCTTCATATTTATAGTTGGGATATTTGCCAAAGTGACTTACGACAAAGCAAGACGACCACCTCGGGAAATGAACATCCACAGGTAAGATGACCCAATGTCTTGGAAACATGCGTAGAAAATATGACAATTTGTCTTTCTCCATTGTTCTAAAGGGACCCCAGTGACACAAAAAATATTTTTAAAAATTTTATTGTTTTTCAGTGTCTATCCTTCTGCTAAGAAACCCTCACCCTTTTTCATAAATTTTTTGCCTTTTCCCAAAGGGGGCTGTTTCTGGAGGGGCCTTCCATTTTGTTGTTTGGGTTGTAGGACTTGTCAATGTGGTTTGTTACATAGTTTGTTTGTAAGGCCGACAAAAGACAAACGCCCGTCCAGTTCAGCCGATTGTGCTATAGTGTTGATCCAGAGGAAGGCAAAAAAAAAAAATGAGGTGGAAGCCAATTGTCTTCATTTTATGGGAAATAAATTCCTTTTCCCCCCTTTTTAATTTGGGGGAAATTAAAATTTAAAATTCCCGGGGATCAAGGGAACCTTCTCCAAAATTTCCTGGGCCCCCAAAAAACTTGCAAATATTATTACATCTAAAAAATTTTCCAGCCCCTTTCCCAAAACCCTGGTCACTGAAATTTTTGGGGTATTTTATTTTCATTAGAAATGTATCCGGGGACCCTTCTCCAGAACCCGGTCACTTAATTGGGTTCTTTTATTACATCTAAAAATTTGTCTCCAGCCCCTTTCTGAATCCTTGGTCACTTTTCCCTTTGTTTTATTATTTAAATCTAGAAATTTACCCAAGCCCCTTTTTCCAGAACCCCGGTCCCCTAAAACCCTTTTTCAAATTTTTTAAAAATTTGAAAATGTCTCCGGGACCCCTTCTCCGGGGAATTTCCTGGTTAACTGAACTTTTTTTATTATTTCATCTAAAAATGTTTTAAAGACCCTTCCCCGGGAATCCTGGTCACTGTAAATTTTTTATATTAATTACATCTAGAAATGGTCTCCAGACCCCTATCCCGAACCCCCGGGGGCACATTATTGTTTTTTTATTAAAATCTAGAAATGTAACCCAGACCTTTTTCCAGAATACTGGTCTCGGGAAATTGGGTTATATTTTTTATCTGGGAAAATTTTTCCCAAGCCCCTTCTCCAGAATTTTGGTCACTATAACTTAAATTTTTATTGAATCTAAAAAAATTTTTTCCCAGCCCCCTCTCCAAAATTTCCCGGTCACTATTACTTGTTATATTATTACACCCTAGAAATGTATCCCCCCCTTTTCTCCGAAATTCCCTGTCAAGAATTGTTATATTTATTACATTGAAAAAATGTTACAGACCCTTTTTCCGGGGAAAATATGGTTGTTTGAAAATTTGTTTTTTTTTTTCATCTAAAAATTTTATCCAAAACCCCCTTTTCCAGAAATTTTGGCCCACTAAAACCCTAATTTTTTTTATTGCATCTAGGAAAATGTATCCAGCCCCTTTCTCCCAGAATCCGGGGTCATTTAAAAACTTGTTATTTTTTTTTAATCTGGGAAAAGGGTTTTCCGGGCCCTTTCCCCTGGAATCCGGGGGCACTATAACTTGTTTTCTGTTATTACATCTAGAAATGTATCTGGGCCCCTTCTCCAGAACCCTGGTCACTAAAAGGGGTTTTTTATATTTTTTAACATCTAGGGAATGTATCCAGCCCCCTTCTCCAGAATTCCTGTCACTAAAACCGGGTTTTTATTATTACATTTAGAAATTTGCCACCCCCTTTCTCCAGAATCGGGTTTACTATAATTTGGGTTTATTATTCCCATTAAAAAATGAAAACCGGGCCTTTTCCCGGGAATCAGGGGGTTCACCTTAATTTTTGTTTATTATTACTTCTAGAAATGTATCCAGCCCCTTCTCCAGAACCCTGGTCATTTTAAAACTTGTTCTATTATTATATTAAAAATTGTATAAGCCCCTTTCCAGAATCCTGGTCACCTATAACTTGTTTTTTTTTGGGCATCTAGAAATGTACCCGGAACCCTTTTTCCCAGAATCATGGCCCACTAAAAACTTGTTCTATTATTACATTAGAAAGGTATCCAAGCCCCTTTTTCCAAAAATCAGGGTCACAATAAATTGTTTTTATTGCATCTAGAATGAAAACCAAAACCCTTCTAAAAGAACCCTTGGTCCAAAAAAAAAAATTTTTTTTTATATTTTTACTTTCTAGAAATGTCCCCCAGACCTTCTCCAAAATCCTGGTCATTTTAACTTCTTTATTTTTTAAAATTTCTAAAAAATGTATCCAGCCCCTTCCCCGAGAATCCTGGGTCATTTAAAAACTTGTTCAAATTATTAAATCTAAAAAAGTTCGACCCTTTTTCCGGAACCCCGGTAAACTTATAATTGCTTTTATTTAAATCTAGAAATGTCTCCAAAACCCCTTTTCCCCGAACCCCGGGTCCACTATAACTTGTTATATTATTCATCTAGAAAATGTCTCCAGACCCTTCTCCAGAACCCCTCAATATAAATTGTTCATTTTTAATTTTGAAAAAATGAAATCTAGCCCCTTCCCCAAAATTTTGGGTCACTATAATTTTTATTATTATTGCTTTCTAGAAAGGGTTAATTCCGGGCCCCTTCCCAAAATTTCCTGGTCACTATAACTTGTTCTTTTTATTAAATCTAAAAATTTGTACCCAGCCCCTTCCCCCGGGAATTCCGGTAAATAAATTGTTTTTTTTTTTACTTCTAGAAATGTCTCCGGGCCCCTTTTCCCCAAGAATCCCGGCCCACTTTTAATTGTTCATTATTACATCTGAAAAGGGTATCCAACCCTTTCCCCAAGAATCCCGGGGCACTAAAACTTGTTTTTATTATTACATTAGAAAAGTATCCAAAACCCTTTCCCCCGGGAACCCTGGTCACTATAACTTGTTCTTTTAAATTCCCTTTAAAAATGTATCCCAAAACCTTCCCCCCAAAAATTCCGGGTTTCCCACTAAAAATTTTGTTCTATTATTACACCTGGGAAATGTCTCCGGGCCCTTCTCCAAAACCCCGGTTTCATTTAAATTTGTTATATTAAATTAAATCTAGAAATGTCTCCAGACCTTTTTCCGAATCCGCGTTCAAAATTAAAAATTGTTTATTATTACTCTAAAAAATGAAATCCGGGGACCCTTTTTCCAGAATCCGGGGTCACTATAATTTTGTTTTTTATTATTTTGAAATGTATCCAAGCCCCTTCCCAGACCCCGGCTTTTATTTGATTTTTCTATTTTTACATCTGGGATGTTTTCCAAACCCCAACTTCCCCAAAAACCTGGTCATTTAAAAATATTTTTCTATTTTTTAACATCTAGAAATTTTCCCCAAAGCCCTTTCCCCCCAGAATCCGGGGCCCACTATAACTTGTTATATTATTGCATCTGAAAGGTTCCAGCCCCTTTCTCCAGAATCCCCCGGTTTCTTTAAAAACTTGTTCTATTTTTACATTGGGAAAGTTCTCCAGCCCCTTCTCCAGAACCCTTGGTCACTATAACTTGTTTATAATTATTAAAATCAAAAAAATATGTATCCAAAAATTTTTCTCCGGGAATTTGGAACTTTTTTAGAAAATTTTCCCCCCAGGGAAAAAGTTCCTCTGGCCCAGAGATTTCCCGCAAAAGTCCCCACTGTCTTACAGTAAAGAATCCTTTTCTATATTCATATAGAAACCTTCTGTCCTCTAGAAGTAATGATTTTCTTCATCTTGTTGCTGGTTGTTCCTTCAGTTTTGCAGCGCAATGAGTTGGGTGTTCTCCTGTTTCCAGGATAAAGCTTCTGGATGGTTGATTAGTTGGGTTTTAAGAACTTGTCTTTTTCAAAATTTGATTTATTTTCGTTTTGGTTAAAAGGGTCGGGAAAGATTTAGGGGATTGACATAAGGGGTGTCCCGATTTTTTTTTAATTTTTGAAAAATTTTCATGGAATATATGGGTGTAGTTTTTTGGGAGAAACCAAAGCGGGGGGTCGTTAGCTCCTGTTTTTGGCGATCCGTTCAGTTTTAAAAAAATGTGTTCCCTTTTTGTTCTTTTTTCCCTTACATAAACATACATTTGGGGGTCTTTCCCGCCCGCTCGTCCTTTTAAAGAGGGCGCACGAGTCCTGCGGGCTTTCCGATCCATTTGTTCCCCCAAAAAATGATGTGACAGCCGGTTGTTGTACAGAAAATAAATGGCTGTTGCATATTTAACGGGGCTGAAGAACAGAGAATGTTGTTATTAACACTACGTCCGCTGCACAGAGATCTAATGCTCTCTGCATTGGGGGTTGTTACATCAGGATAATTCATTTCCGATGTCATATTCAGGAATTGTCGTTCACTGGGTTGACGCTGATTGGTTTTCTTAATTAAAGTTGTTGAGGGGCTCGTGGAGTGTGTAGGGAAGTCGGTGACCTGACAAAGCCAACGATTATCAACTACTGTATCAAGGTCCTGAAGCAGGGGCGTAGCTATAGGGGGTGCAGAGATAGCAGCCGGTATCGGGCCCTGCACCCTGAGGGGGCCCAGTAGCCCTTCTGTCACATAAGGAGACACCAGAATTGTAAGGCCTCGTTCACACGGCTTATTTCGCCGCGTATTTGCCGACGGATTGACGATCGTCAATCCGTCGGCAAATCCGTCCGAAATAAGCCCAACAGCCTATTTTCTATTGATTTCAATAGAAAATACGGCTCGTCGTTCACACGACGCGTAGTTCCGTTCCGGATTGCCCCAAAAATAAGACACCCCCGAAAATTAGACATAGTGCATTTTTAGTTATGACATTCAGAGTTTGGCTGCTTTTGTTGGTGTTTGTGATGAAATCACTACAGTATATTAATACATGTTGTTTTGCTCAACAATAAATGTGAATTATTGTTCATAGAAAAAAAAAAACATCCCCTAAAAATAAGCCTTAGCTCGTCTTTAGGAGCAAAAATTAAATTTTAAAAGACCGTCTTATTTTCGGGGAAAAAAGGGTACTATGGTGGGACATGATCTGTAGATGCGGGGCAAGGCAAGAAAAGATCATGTGCCAGTCTTCTGGAATTTTTGGGGCAAATTAGGGGACAAAAAAAAAACAACAACCCTAAATTTGGGCCCCCCCCTCCCAACCCGCCCCATGGTGTTTTCCCCAAAAAATTCCAAACCAATTTCAAAGGGGTTATTTGAAATCGAGCATTTTTGACAATGAAATTCTGGTATAAGTCATGCCTTTTCCCAAAACCCAATTTTAATGATATGGATGAGCCAGGGCTGTCATCATCATTTTAAAACCGTGTCGGGGCCCCCTTACAGCCAAATAAAAGGGGCCCCCACCCATTATACCCATGCAAAACGGTGATGAGTCCAGAGACATCCGGAGTACGAGTTTAAAAAGGATAACCCAATTTATTTCCAATTGTATAGAAAATGAAGATTTAACATGGCGAAACACCCCAAGAAAGACGCTAAGCTTTTTGGGAAAAATGATTCCCTTAATCATGCATGCTATGATAAGGAAGCGTTAGGTCTTTTTTGGTGTTTTTCACCAAGTGAGAATTTCTTGTCTATACTTTTGTAAAAAAAGTTGGTTATCCCAAATCTGTACTCCGGATTTGGGGGTTGTTACTTTGGGGGGTTGTTAATCAAAAATTTCATTTCCGTGTCATATTCGAATTTCGTTCACGGGGTTGACGCTGATTGGTTTTCAATTAAAGTTTTTGAGGGGCTCGTGGAGGTTGTGGAAGTCGGTGCCTGACAAAGCCAACGATTATCAATACTGTTCGAGGTCCTGGAAACGGGGCGTAGCTATAGGGGGTGCAGAGAAGCACCCGGTATCGGGCCCTGCACCCTGGGGGGGGCCCAGTGCCCTTCTGTACATAAGGAACACCAGAAATGAAAGGCCTCGTTCACACGGCTTATTTCGCCGCGTATTTGCGACGGATTGACGATGTAAATCCGTCGGCAAATCCGTCCGAAATAATTCAAGCAATTTTCTATTTGATTTCATAGAAAACGGGTGTCGTTACACGCGGTAGTTTTTCCGGATTGCCCCCGCGGATTTTAACGGCAAACCCGGACGAAAAACAATTGCATGTCAAAAATTTTTTCCGGACAGTTTTTCCACCTACAATGATTGGAGAGGTAAAACCCTCGGGAAATAGTTACAAATTTGTGCCACAATTAGTGGCATTATTTGCAACTGATTTTTAATGATTTCAGAAGTATTTACGATCGGCAATCCGTTGTAAATCGTTCTGAAATAAGCCCGGGGGGAAAGGCCCCAAAAGGGCAAATGGCGCTGGGGGGCCCCATTTTACTTTTTGCACTTGGGGATGGGAAACATAAGTTAGGCCCCTGGCCGTGGGGGAATAGAAGCTTTGGGCCCCTTAAATTTTGACCAAAAGTACAAATTAAAAAGACTCAAATCCTTCAAAGGGCCCCTCTTTTCCCAAACCCGGTTCAGTGTGCTCCATCCCCGTATGGTGGGACAGATCTGTAAAGATGTGTTGGGACGGAGCAGGCAGGGGGTAGTATAGGGGGGGCAAGAAGTACACCGGGGCCCTGCACCCCGAGGGCCCCAAAAGCCCTTCTGTTACATAAGGAGACACCAGTATTGTAAGTGGCACATGTTAGTTGGGGGGCCATTTTACTTTTTGCACTAGGTCCCAGAGGCTTCAAGTTGCGCCTCTGTTCTGAAGGTCAAAAGAAGCTTTTGGGGTCTTAAAATTGTGACCAAAAGATACAATGAACAAGACTCAAAGTCCCTTCAAAGGGCCCATCTATACCAACCTGATCCATGTGGTCCATCCCTGCTATGGTGGGACATGATCTGTATGATGCCGCTGGGCACGGAGCAGAGCAGGGGCGTAGCTATAGGGGGTGCAGAGGTAGCAGCCGCTACCGGGCCCTGCACCCTGAGGGGGCCCAAAAACCCTTCTGTCACATAAGGAGACACCAGCATTGTAAGTGGCACATGGTAGCTGGGGGGCCCATTTTACTTTTTGCACTAGGGCCCAGGAGCTTCAAGTTACGCCTCTGTTCTGAAGCTTTGGCCTCTTAAATTGTGACCAAAAGATACAATGAACAAGACTCAAAGTCCAGTCAAATGGCCCATTTATACCAACCTGATCAGTGTGCTCCATCCTACCCTGTTTCCCCGAAAATAAGACACCCCCGAAAATTAGACATAGTGCATTTTTAGTTATGACATTCAGAGTTTGGCTGCTTCTGTTGGTGTTTGTGATGAAATCACTACAGTATATTAATAAATGTTGTTTTGCTCAACAATAAATGTGAATTATTGTTCATAGAAAAAAAAAACATCCCCTAAAAATAAGTCTTAGCGCGTCTTTAGGAGCAACAATTAATATAAGACACTGTCTTATTTTCAGGGAAACAGGGTAGCTATGGTGGGACATGATCTGTACGATGCTGCCAGTGCATGGAGCAGAGAGAAGATCATGTGCACAGCTCTTCTGGAATTTGTGCAAATTATGGGACAATGTAAAACAACAATCCTGAATTTGCCACCCTGCCCGCACCACGTCCCATGGTGTCCCCGAAAAACTCCATTAACCAGATTTCAAAGCGGTTATTTGAAATCCGAGCCACTTTGACAATGAAATTCCTGGTATAAGTCATGCTGTGTCCAACCATCTTAATAGATACTGGATGACGTCCAGGGCTGTCATCAGTCATCTATGAACCGTGTCAGGGCCCCATACAGCCAAATCAAATGGGGCCCCCCACCCATTACTATCCATGCAAAACAGGTGAGTCCAGCAGACATCCGGAGTACAAGATTAAAGGATAATCCAACTTTATTTCCAATATGTATAGACAATGAAGATTCTCACATGGTGAACACACCAAGAAAGACGCTAACGCGTTTCGGAAATGACTTCCTTAATCATAGCATGCTATGATTAAGGACGCGTTAGCGTCTTTCTTGGTGTGTACACCAAGTGAGAATCTTCATTGTCTATACATATTGGAAATAAAGTTGGATTATCCTTTAATCTTGTACTCCGGATGTTTGCTGGACTCGCCTGTTTTGCATGGATGGTCATTAGAGGTTGGCTTCCGCCTCTCCGTGCCCTCTGGAGATGCGTTCCACTATCCAAGAGGTGAGCTGACCAAACTTTGTTTTTGCTACCCCACCCATTACTAGTTCCTATTTTTTAGCATATCAGCGGGCCCCTTGTTGATCAGGGCCGCTGACAGGAGTATTGCCCGTACTGCCCTATTGGCACCCCTGTTGACGTCTTCTGAGTGCCTATGAGCGCTTGTCATCCAGATTTTGGACAGGCCCCTGAATGGCTGTGCAGCAATACATCCCCACTTTCAGTAACCCACAACACCGTGTCAGTCTTTACTGTAGTTCTCTCATTCTGTCCATGAACCAGGAGGATTAGGCTGAACAGAGTTGTATCCTGTACAGTCAGTGGGGTGCTGCAGTGCATTGAAGGAGTAAATGATATAATATAAGCACCATCATCTGTAATTCATGCTGCTTCTGAAACTGCAAGTCAAGGACTTTTTAGAAACAGGATATCAATTGATGTGTTCAACCGGGACGTTATGAATTTACCAATAGTAAGTCAATGGCAGAAACTTTAGATGAGATCATCACCCAATAAGATATCATGGAAAAGTCTAGATCATTGCATTGTTCTATGGATTGTTCTATGTGTTCCGGGAGAGAACATTCTGACGTCATCCTCAGCCAATCAGGAGCCGCCACGTCTTATGTAATGATCATGGGTTCTAGAGCAGAGGTCCTCAACTCCAGTCGTCATTCCCCACCAACAGGTCATGTTTTCTGGCTTTCCTTAGTGCTACACAGGTGATTTAATTATGCTGCACAGGTGATATAATTAGGGTCAGTGCATTCTGTGGGAGATCCTGAAAACATGATCTGTTGGTGGGTCCTGAGGACTGGAGTTGGGGACCCCTGTTCTAGAGCACAAAGTCATTGAACAAAAGTACCCCCCGCCCTTGGGGAAGCTCAGTGACCACTACTATGGGCACTGTTCTACCTCCCGCCCGGGTTGTCACCAAGCTTTTATCAGCTATAGGTGAGCTGGGTGACAACTGCAGCCCTGTAAGGTTCCTGATCTGCAGATGTCGTGCTCCGGCTCATTGTAGACGTTCTGCTAAATGGCTGTTACCAATTATCCACGGGACGATCGCTTCTGCTGAACCTGTTTGGCAATTATAATAATGCACTGAAATTATTAAGTTTAATGAACATTATTCAAAGCAAGTGAGCGGCTTCCTGTACAGCTTACCATAGCAACCAGCAAATGTGCGAAAAATACAGTCCCCTCTAATGCTCTGCCTTCAGGAGGAGACATCAGGTAGGCGCTCACACCTGCCAACAGTCTTCACTTCTCCGGGACTGTTCTGCAAACTGGGGCACGAAAGAGGCAGAGTTTATGTAAACGCTGCCACAAAGTTGGTGTTTGGGGGTGTTCCAGGGAGTTTTGTGTGTAATTCTGGATGGTAGAGGAGAGAGATTAAGCTTGTCAGTTATATTCCCAGTTATCTGATGTTGGTAACTTTAATAGATCTCCTATCTATCTGTCCATCCATCCATCATTCATATCTATGTATGAATGTATCTATCTCCTATCTATCTATCTGTCCATCCATCCATCACTCATATCTATGTATGAATGTATCTATCTCCTATCTATCTATCTATCTCATATCCTATCTATCTATTATCTATCTATCTATCATCTACTATCTATCTCATCTATCTATTTCATATCTATCTATCTATCTCTATCTATTATCTCCTATCTATTCCTATCTATCCCTATCTATCTATCTATCTCATATCTATCTATCTATCTCCCTATCTATCTATCTATCTACCATACTCTATCTATCTGATCTATCATCTATCTATTCATATCTTCTATCATATCTATCTATCTCCTATCTAATCTATCTATTCCTATCTATCTATCTATCCCATATCTAATGTCTTCTATCTATCTATCTATCTCATATCTATCTCCATCTATTATCTATCTATCTCATCTATCATCGTATCTATCTATCTATCTCCTTCTACTCCTATCTATCCCCTATCTATCTATCTATCTATCATCTATATATGAATGTATCTATCTATCATCTATATATGAATGTATCTATCTATCATCTATATATGAATGTATCTATCTATGTATGAATGTATCTCTGTTCATTCATCTCACTCTCCAATCTGTCTATTCAATCATCACTCTCGTAACTCTTTTCTATCTGTATGTCTGTCTGTCTATCCATCCCTCCCAGATATCTATCTATCTGTCCATCCATCCCTCTCTCATGTCTTATGTGTCACCTATCCATTATTCTCAGATCTCTATCTCATATCTATCGGCCTATCCATGCATCACTCTGATCTCTCTCTTATATCTCTCACTCTCTCATGCCTGTCTCTCTCACACGCTCATCAGGGCAGTATTGGCAGTATTCCTGTCAGGGGCCCTAATCAATTTTGTTTCAAAAGAGGCTCACAAGATAGGAACTGTTAATGAGAGGAGAGCAGGTGCTTTAGCTGTATGGGGCCCTGAAATTGCCTATGGCAGCATCTCTCTCTCCCATATTTGTCCCTCTCTTTCTCTCTCTCACACTCTCTCTTTATATTTCTCTCTCCTCTACCTCTGCTCTCTGACACTCTCATATATTTCTGTCCCACATCTTTCTATCACTGTCTATCCATCTTTCTGTCTCTTCTCTTTCTCCCTTTTTATTACATATATATATCTGTCTCATATTTATCTTTCTATCTGTCTCATGTCTCATTCTGTCTATCTTTCATCTTCTGTCTATCTGTCTCATGTCTCATTCTGTCTATCTTTCATCTTCTGTCTATGAGGGAGCTGGGTCAGTAATGGCATACACAGGGGATTTACTAGCATGGCTGTCTGGTGGCATACAGCAGATTTCTCATGCCGATGTTCCGGGTTGGCAGACAGGCCCTGTTCATACGTAGTAGATTGTTTGTGCTTGGTGCCACCTCCATCCCTTCCACTGAAGAGCTGCCCTCAGGTGGCTCACGAGCGCTGGTGTGGAGGCGGCTGCACCCGACTTCTCATTCCTGGGACAATTGTACTTTGTCACTTACTTCTCTGGCACCAGTAAAGTTTCTATGTTTCATAAGGACAACACTAAGCATCCTCGCCCTGAGGAAGAGTCCAAGAGGGAGTGGGACACCTTCTTATACCTAATGCAGAGCTAAGGTGGTGACACAGAGATTCAACACCATCGGGAGACTTCCAGGTCCTGGGGGGCACTTTAATAGATATTTAGTGCGTTATCTACTGAATTACCTGAGCAATAATTTACAGTCTACTCGCCCTCTTGGATGAGTCTGCAGAAAACCTGCAAAATTATGATGATATACCCATGTCTTATATAGGTCACCCAGTGTGAACACAGCTTAAAGTGCATAGCTCTGCAACTTTCCAACACACTTCACGTCAGTCCCTCACTGCTTGCTGTCAGTACATAAAGCACGCTTGTTACTTGGTATCCTGGCCATATACCTGATGTCGCTGCTTGGCTTAGTAGAGCTCTTCCCAGTTTTAATAATCGGTCATATGCATGTTCCATGGGGTTCTTAGTTTCTGAATGCTTCAGTTTACTGACAGAGAGTAAATGTATTGATAATTATGAGGAATTGATACCCAAAGTCTATTACAAAGTACGCAGCAGAGCTTCTCACTTTACAACAGGAAACCTATGCCAGATCTGTATCCACATGTGATACCCTGTGTCCCCGTACAACGCCATATGATGACCTATTATACCATGTCATGGAGACACAAAGGCTGACATGTATGTACAGGGTTGCGCCAGTATTCTGGTTTCCTTCCAGCCCAAAAACTGGGGCAGCACTGTTCTCTAGATGTATGAGCAGGCACACTCCAAAAGTAGGAGCATTTTGCGGTGCCTGCGGCACTTTGCAATGCGCCCAATATGTGGGGGTGTTCTGGAGGCATCGCACCACAACTGTATGATGCTACACATTTATGACTGGAGGATGGCAAACCTAGGCGCATTACTGTTGGAACAGGCAGATCAAGTTAAAAGGGGTTTGCCTGAGGTGTCATACTGGGAAAGAAAGCACCCAAAACATGACCCCTTAGTAGAACAGGTCCTTACAGTCTGGCACATTAGAACTGCTTTAAAACGATTTAGAACTGCCTCTATGCATCACGATCATACATGTCACCCAAAGTGTCATGTGCCTCTATGGATCATATAAACTCTGATAACACAGGGGCCTACTGGATCACCTATCTTTTGATTAACTACTGTATTTTATATGTATATATAATCTACCTACAGTCTGCTATCTATAATCTACCTATTGGATCGTATATCTATATATAATCTATCTAATAGATCTTCTATCTGTAATCTTTCTGCTGGATCTTCTATCTATAGTCTAAATACTGGATCGACTATCAATCTATAATCTACTGGATCTCATCCATCTGTAATCTATCAACTGGATCTTGTATCTATATGTAACCTATCTACTAGATCTGTAATCTTTCTGCTGGATATTCTATCTATAGTCTACATACTGGTTCCTACCCATCTTAAAAATCCACTGGATTTCCCCATTTTCTGTAGTCTACTACTGGATTCCTGTCTGTAATTATTACTGAATCTCCATCCATCTATAATCAAACACTGGTCTCCCATCATCTATAAACTATCCTGGATCCCCCATCCATCTGTAAACTATCTACGCTCTCCCATCTATCTAATCTATCTACTGGGTCTCCCTTCCATCTATAAACTATCTACGCATCTCCTTCCCCTAAACTTTATGCATCTCCTATCCATCTGTAATCTATCTACTGGATCTCCTATCCATCTGTAATCTATCTACTGGATCTCCTATCCATCTGTAATCTATCTACTGGATCTCCTATCCATCTATAATCTATCTACTGGATCTCCTATCTTAATCTAATAATCTCATATTTTACTATAACCTATTTGTCTATTCAATTCAGCCTATTATCCTATACTGTTGATCCAGAGGAAGGTAAATCCTCCCCCCATGCGGTAGAAGCCAATTGTCCTCATTTTAGGGACAGAAATTCCTTCCCGACTCCAATCTGGCAATTAGCATTCTGAAGGAGGGTTGCTGATTCAGGGATTTATTCTGTCATCAGTCAATAATCTTTCAATCTGCTAGATCTCCGATTTCTTTACCTATTTGACATGTATCTATATATTGATCCACACACTTGTCTTTTTTACCTTCTTCCTGTTTCACATGTATCAGTCTTATATCTATCTGTATCTTTCTATATTTCTTCCTTTTTCATTTCCTCAATCCTTTCCTTCTTCCCTTTCCAATTCTTTCCTTCCCTATTTTCATTTAATTACACTACATAACCCTTTTCATTTTTTTTTTTTTACTACTTAATAATCACCACACAGGATGGAAAGAAATCTGCTCCTCGTACGAAACAGATTGAGGATTTCATCCGCTCCATCCCAAAATCACACCATCTTTTTTTTTTTTTTTCCTCCAGATATGAAATGCATGTTTTCATACAACCAACTGTTCGACACTGGAGGTTAATGTTCCCAATCCGCCTTAGGGGTGCAAAAATATTCTTATTCATTTTGTTACATCCACCACCGCTGCTCTTAGAAGAACATTATTCAACCTAAGCCTCCGACTCTTCCCAACTGGTGTGTAAAGCACCCGGAGCAAGAGCGGCCTCCTCATCTGTTCTATGCCGTAGCGAGAAACACAACAACATATATCAGCCGCTCTACAAACGCTAAGAGTCAGACACAGTGAATATATGAACTGTTTTAAAATGCATTTCTGTTACTTTTTGGATACATAGGTTCATGGTGCACATTTTGATCAAAACCGTGAGCGCCCATCCACCATGGCAAGGTGACCTCGGTTCAGATGGGAACCTACAGAGTCAGACACCGAATATATGAACTGTTTTAAAATGCATTTCGTTATTTTTGAAACATGGGTTCTGGTGCACTTTTTGAAAAAAACCCCGTGACCCACCCAAACCCCATGACAAGGTGACCTCTTTAGAGGGGAAACCTACACTAACATCTCACCTCGCTTGGTGCCTTATCAGGGAATGAAGGTCCCAGATACACTCTGCTCTGATTTAAAGACCGTGTGAGTGGATGGCACAACCAAAATGGAGGCTACCACTCCTCCCCCCCCCCCCCCCCCATGCCAACGTGCACCTACATCATTTTCTTTCAAATTGTTTTGGATGTGCTGATCAATTTTTTTTTTTTATTGTTTGCATGGGGGGAGTGGTAGCCTCCATTTTGGTTGTGCTCTCCGCACATCCACTCACACGGTCTTTAATCAGAGCAGAGTGTATCTGGGACCTTCATTCCCTGATAAGGCAGCAAGCAAGGTGTGATGTTAGTGTAGGTTCCCATCTGAACCGAGGTCACCTTGTCATGGTGGATGGGCCCTCACGGTTTTGATCCACTCACACGGTCTTTAATCAGAACAGACTGTACCTGGGACCTTCATTCCCTGAGAGTATAAAGGACAGATCGGGCACCAAGCTTGGTGAGATGTTAGTGTAGGTCCCCATTTGAACTGAGTTCACCTTGTCGCGGTGGTTGGGCCCTCGCAGTTTTGATTAAAAATGTGCATTAAGGAACCTTAAAGTGGTTGTCTCACTACATTGCTTCATCTCAGCTCAGTCCTGTTTTCTTGGTTTCATTTTGAATTCAGGGGCGTGTTTACTGGCTTCTACTAGGCTGCAAATAGAAGCCAGGTCTGTAGCTATAGCAACCAGTGCTGGCAGCCTATCAGGAGAGATCAAACCGGTCTGAGCTATAGCAACCAGTGCTGGCAGCCTATGAGGAGAGATCAAACAGGTCAGTAGCTATAACAACCAGTGCTGGCAGCCTATGAGGAGAGATCAAACAGGTCAGTAGCTATAGCAACCAGTGCTGATAGCCTATCTGGAGAGGTTAAACAGGTCTGTAGCTATAGCGGCCTGAGGAGCTGATGCAGCCTATACAAGAGGGGATATCTAGGAATAGGTAGGACACTGGTAATGGACACATATTGCAAAGTGACTTGTTTTTGCAAGATCTTTAACATAAAAAGCAGCGACCCCTGTAGTGAGACGACCCCTTTAAATTTTCATGTCTCTGGAAAAGTAGCAGTAATGCATTTTACCTAGTTCATATATTAACTTTGTCTCTTAGAGGATGTAGAGTGCTGCTTCTATGATGTTGTGTTTGCATTGCCACCACGCTATCATTTTCTGTAAAATTGTTTTAGATGTGCTGATCAATTTTTATTTTTGGATTATTATGCTCTACTGACAGGTACGTGGAGCACACGGCTATTTCTTTTAGTTTGAAGAGGCATTACAAGTAGAGGAGCAGGGGCTGAACTAGAATTCATAGGGACCTATAGCAATATAAGATTTGCCCCACCACCTAATGATAACAGCTTACGCTACTGTTTCAGCTTGCTATTATTGAAGATATAAATAATAGCGCCATATAGTGGTGCCAGATAGCAAAAAGTGTCGCCACCAACTTGTTATTCCCTAAATAGATGTTCAATGTTCTTGCACCTGACTGAGCCCCTGAACCTCTGGGCTATAGTGAGACCCATGTAGAGGAGAGTAGAAGGAAGGAACATGAACACGCTTACCATCTCGTATGTATAGTCTGTGCAACTCTCATATGGACCTGGTATTAGATCTCTCTATCATCTATCTTATGCTATACACTCACACACAGGGGGCCTTATGTATGAAACCTGTCTAGCAGTAAGACTGTCTTTGTTGCCCATAGCAATCAATCAGAGCTCCGCTTTTATTTTTACAGAGCACTATATGAAATGAAAGCTGAACTCGGATTGGTGGCTATGGGCTCTGATTGGTGGCTATTTGCTCGGATTGGTTGCTATAAGCTTTGATTGGTTGCTAAGGGCTCTGGTTGCTACGAGCACTGATAGGTTGCTACAGACTGTGGTTGCTGTGGGCTCTGGTTACTATGACGTATGGTTGCTATGGGCTCTGGTTGCTACGAGCTCTGGTTACTATGGTGTCTGGTTGCTATGGGCTCTGGTTGCTATGACGTATGGTTGCTATTGGCTCTGGTTGCTACGAGCTCTGGATACTATGGTCTCTGGTTGCTATGGGCTCTGGTTACTATGGTGTCTGGTCGCTATGGCCTCTGGTTACTATGACGTATGGTTGCTATGGGCTCTGGTTGCTATGACGTATGGTTGCTATGGGCTCTGGTTACTATGGTGTCTGGTTGGTATGGGCTCTGGTTGCTATTGGCTCTGGTTACTATGACGTATGGTTGCTATTGGCTCTGGTTGCTATTGGCTCTGGTTACTATGGTGTCTGGTTGCTATGGGCTCTGGTTTATACAAGTTCTGGTTACTATGGCGTATGGTTGCTGTGGACACTGGTTGCTATAAGCTCTGGTTGCTGTGGACACTGGTTGCTATGGAAAATACAAACAGGTAATGAACCAGCTAGTTACCTCGTTCCAGATTAGAAAAACATCAGGGCTTCTTTAAAAGCATTTTTTCTTTTATTAATCCAAAAAGTGTTAAAAAAACGATGCATGACAATTGCCTTAATTTTCTCTATCTATGCGAGAGACCCACAGGGCGAGTTAAGTCATGCTGGTTAGCAGACCGACGCGTTTCGGGTCACGTGACCCTTACACTGGTTGCTATGGGCAACAAAGACAGTCTCCCTGCTGCCCAGCTTTCATACATAAGGCCCAGGATGTTCTCTGGCAGCAGGGAGCGCTGATCACATACAGGGCTCATCTTGTATCTGCGCCGGGTTTCTCATGACCAGCTCTTACACTCACCGGTTGCTGCAGTGACACAATGTATGAAGCGGTTTGATGCGTGTTACCACAAAGGTCGGGATGACGGTAACATTTGCGCACGCTTGTTAATCTTTCCAATCTCATGTAAACTTGCGATGGATGACTTGAATATGCAGCCGGTGCCGGCGCAGAGCAACGTATGTGCTGGAAACGTAATCCCCTCGGATCGTAAAAGGCAGCCAAAGACAGATCTGATTACACAGAACATTTATAAGCGATTAGAGCCGACGTGCCGGCCCTTACTGAAGAGCGATACCCCATAAAATGTATCTGCACCGGGATGTTAGTGACCTGTATGTACACAGGACCAGCCCATAAACCAGAACGCACCATAGAACTGGCTGCTACTGCTGTGGCTCTATAAGATTGTCGTCAGAGGTCTGAATACAGGGGTAGGAAGTGTTGTCATTGGGACACGGGCACCTATACTTTTCTCATGACACATCACAGATAAGTAAAAGCACAATTCCCATTAGCTCCTTAAAGGGGTTTTGCCATGAAGTAATATTGATGTGGGAAGTTTGTAAATGAAATAATAAACATTTTCACTATTCATCATTATTAAAAATTCTGCACCGTTTTTGTCTTAGCTTCTCCTTTAATGATCCATTGTTTACAGCTCGTCTCCAGTGGATACGACCAGGGCTGAGAGCTCCTCAGCTACTGAGTGTTCAAACTCCAGGTGCTGTCATTCTACTGCTGTCCTCTGTACCCCTTTAGTAATTAGTCAAACAGTGCAAATGAATAAAAAAGAAACCTCAATCAGGTCTGTGCATTCATAAAATCCACAGGTTTGGTTCCTGCAGGGATTTGAACCGAGGACCCTTGTGCCAGGAGGCAAAAGTTTTACCTCTGAGCTACAATGTAGCTACTTACAGTTCTACACATACAGACCTTTCTTTGACTAGAGAGAGGAAAGGCCCGGTGATGTCATCCTGCTGGGTCACATGATATGCAATTCAAACAAATCACACACGCCCCCTTCTGAGCACAAAGAGCTGAAGAGCTGGATGCAGGAGGTATGAAATGAGATCGTGGCAAAACCCCTTTAATGACTTCCCACTCTATTTCGGCGGCAGGCAGATCATGTTTTGCTATCGGCAGCTTACATAGGGGGTTTGCAGCTCCCGTTGCCGAAACTGCACTAGGAACGGAGCTGTAGTTTAAATCTCCATTCCCAAAACAGTCTCTGTGAACATCGGGGAGCAGAGGAAACTTTTAACCCTTTGATTTGGCACAATCTAAGGGGCTTCCCTTGCTCCATCAGCATACCTCCCAACTTTTAGAGATTGCAAAGAGGGATACATCAGGCCACGCCTCTAACCACACCCAAACACATGACATCACACCAAGACACACCTCTAACCACGCCCACACACATACATGCCATTTTTTTTTAGATAGCCAAAAAGGGACACATTTTCAGGATTGTATTGTATCCAATGATGAAATATTAAGTAAGTTGTTATGTAATATACAGCTAGGAAGCAATCGGATACTTTTTATGGCTAGATAGTTTGACGCAAATCTATTTCCTAAATGAAAAAGAGGGACATTTACAGAGCTAAGAGGGACAGAGGGACAAGGGTTAAAAATAGGGACACTTGGGAGGTATGCATCAGGTCACCTGCCTTGCCAGTGCCTGAAGAAGCCTGGGACTATCTAGAGCAGGGGTCCTCCACTCCAGTCCTCAAGGCCCAGCAACAGGTCATGTTTCTGGCTTTCCTTAGCATTGCACAGGTGATTTCATTATTGTCAGTGCATTGTGGGAGATCCTGAAAACATGACTTTTAGGTGGCCTTGAGGACTGGAGTTGGGGAGCCCTGATCTAGAGTAGCCCCAAGGCGGTCTGTATAGTAAGCCTGCTGTCAGGGCACACTGTGTGTTACCCTGACAGCAGCTTGTTTCATACTGACACATTAGTGTAGAAAAAATAAATCAAATACAGATCTGCCAAGTATTTTCGTGGGGGAGTGCAGCATTTATACAAGCAGGAAGTAGATAAAACCAAATCTATTGGCATTTATTATGTTTAAGAGCAAATAAATTACCAGTCTCGCGAGCTTCTCTCAGATATGCTCACTTGCTGAAAAGGGGTAGTTTTTAAAGGTCGCTCCACATGAGAACGATGCTTACAGATAACTGTCTAGCAAAAGCTAGATATTAGCATAGAGGAGTATACAAATGTATGGTAATACATTACTTAGTGTAAAAAAAAAAGTGCACGATAGTTCTCCCTTGATGCGATTTTTTTTAATTTTTTTTTTAAATAAAAATAATTTAAAAAGTTTGGAAAAAAATAAATTGAATAAAATATATTTAAAAAAAAAAAATATTGTACATACATTAAACACACACAAAAAAAATCCTACACATATTAGATTAGTTTTCTGGGTTATTACGCTCATGTGGATACCTAACTGGTTATTTAGTGTGAAAAGTGAATGGTGTAAAATAATAATAATAAAAAACCACAAATGCAGAAAAAGGATTTCTTTGTTCTCGCTGCAAAAAATCATGTAAAAAAAATGATGCAGTAATTTATCTGTAAACTTAAACTACGTCCTCCAAAAATACAACTTCTCCCGCATAAAACAAGTCTACAATTACGTCATAGAAAAAAAATAAAAAAAATAAAAATGTATCCGGTTCAGTAGAACCTGGTTCAACTGGATGTCCTTTAAGAATTCTCCTTTACACCTCTCCATCACCTCCTAAAGTAACACTACATTAGTCGTTTTTTGAACTTTTACTTTTTACGGGCAATTTCCCCCCCCCCCCCCCCTTTTTTTTTTTTTTGTCTTGTTTGTTTTGTATGAATGTGGGTGTTGCGATGTCCTGTCCTTTATGCTACTCATGCTCTCTTCACATGGAGTCTCTGTGTATACGATCCTCTGTAGAAGGGTGCTTACAGGACCCTATGGTCGTTCAGGTTTCTTTCCTTGCTTTCTTTTTCTTAAAAGATTGAATTTATACCAACCTGCATTGCTTACAACAGAATTCTGCTGCCGCCAGTGTTCTGGTTCTTGTATACTACTTCGATACTGGCGCTTTACTTCCTTTTATTCCTTAATGTTATTGGAATTTTGTCTTTTCATTACTCTTATGTTTTATATACATGCATGTTGGATTTGCACAAGTTTGAGTTACATATGACATTTTGTTATAAATAAAGCTTCCTTTTCGAATGTAAAAAAAAATAAATTATGACTGAGTCGCAAGGAGGCAAAAAACGAAAAGAAACTTATCTGCGTCATTAACACCTTTTCAGGCTTGGTGCTTAAGGGGTTAAAAAGTAAAATTATGATGTCAAAGTCCATTTAAAATGTGGAAGCATCATTCCATTATCTTATTCCAAGGCAAACGTTACAGATTCATGACCCTATGATAACTCTTCCAGCTCTCATATGATGATTTGACCTGTTACAGGGACGGTGGCCCCATGATAACTATGAAAAGTCAAGACAGAGTCACCAGAAGTGTTGTCATTGGGGCAGAGATCTGTAGCTTCAGTGTAAGCACCAATTTTAGATCTATGAAGATTCATGGTGTGAAATATCGGCACCAAACGTGTAGCTAAATAATTCATGAGTAACATTTGCCCCCTGATGGTGTCTTGTTCCTGTGCAGCGATGCCATAAGATATAAATACAGTACAAGACGTGTCCTGAGAGGGGTGAGGGGCGCAGGCTCCGTTATGTATGAATTATTCATGGGGTGTGTGGGATGATGTAATAGTGACATGATGCCGATGACGGATATTATAACGCGATGTCTGCTGAGCTCAGAATGATGTATGGATTATTCAGATTATTATTATGAGAAATACAAATGTTCTTTTAAGTGTTGTATGTTGTATGAATAGAAGGGTCGCAGATAGGACCATCAACCGGAATCCACAGCCAGGAGATCATAGAGGAGACATTCAGGTGTAGCAGCATATTGCAGCCACTTGTGGAGCATACTGAACATTAATACATGTACTTACCCATGCCAATGTATTTTCAAATATTGGCTCCTGACACACAGTGACACCCTGACACTTGGGGGGAAGGATAATGACGCCGACACTGGGAGGGGGGGGGAGGGCAGGATAATGACGCCGACACTTGGGGGGGGAAGGATAATGACGCTGACACTTGGGGGGGGGAAGGATAATGACGCCGACACTTGGGGGGGGGAAGGATAATGACGCCGACACTTGGGGGGGGGGGGGGGCAGGATAATGACGCCGACACTTGGGGGGGGGGGGGCAGGATAATGACGCTGACACTTGGGGGGGGGGGCAGGATAATGACGCCGACACTTGGGGGGGGGGGCAGGATAATGACGCCGACACTTGGGGGGGGGGGGCAGGATAGTGAAGCTGACACTTGGGGGGGGGGGCGCAGGATAATGACGCCGACACTTGGGGGGGGGGGGCAGGATAATGACGCTGACACTTGGGGCAGGATAATGACGCTGACACTCGGGGGGGGCAGGATAATGACGCTGACACTCGGGGGGGGGGGGGGGGGCAGGATAATGACGCCGACACTTGCGGGGGGGGGGGGCAGGATAATGACGCCGACACTTGGGGGAGCAGGATAATGACGCCGACACTTGGGGGGGGGGGGGGCGGGATAATGACGCCGACAATTGGGGGGGGGGGCAGGATAATGACGCCGACACTTGGGGGGGGGGGCAGGATAATGACGCCGACACTTGGGGGGGGGGCAGGATAATGACGCCGACACTTGGGGGGGGGGGGGGTGCAGGATAATGACGCCGACACTTGGGGGGGGGGGGGGGGCAGGATAATGACGCCGACACTTGGGGGGGGGGGGGGCAGGATAATGACGCTGACACTTGGGGGGGGGGGGCAGGATAATGACGCCGACACTTGGGGGGGGGCAGGATAATGACGCCGACACTTGGGGGGCAGGAAAATGACACTGACACTTGGGGGCCAGGATCATTTCATCCCAGTCACGTTTGTTGACTCACATGAGTTATGAGCAGGAATTCTCGGCCAATGTTCATACTTGTTTTGAGGAGAACATCTGTTCTGGAGTAAGAAATCCAGGTCATATCTCAGTAGCCATCTTGTACTCTCATCAGGTCAATCGCCCATCAGCCCCTTCTATGTAGGGTTATCTCAATAAAACATACAATCTATGAACAAGAAGAACATGAAGCTTGGAAGGAACAGCCAGATTCTGCTCTTTGAATTTCTTACTCTCATGGTAGAATAGGGGATCCCACTGACTTATCAGATCATTGCTCCGCTCACATGGATGAGATGTTCCATGGTGTCTACCCAGTGATATGGCCAACTTGGGTTACCTTGGGCTTACCTTCATAACTGGGTCACTGGGATTAGTACAACCTTTAGGGTCTGTCTACACAACAAGCATTTCCAATTAGAAATCCAGGCGGATCTGGATTTTGAAAACCGTCAAAAACCAATTGAAAAACCCTCCCCATAAACCTCAATTAAAAATCTGCATCGTTGTCAACTCGACTCGAATTTTCTTTTTTTTTTTTCAAAAAAATTAAGAAGGTGCTCAATCTTTAGCCATTTGGAAAACGGAGAAAAATTTACTATTGAAGTCAATGGGATGCCATGATAAACGGCCAGCAAGCTTTGTGCGTGTTTTTTGTCCCGAATCAGTGTCCAAAAACTCAGTACAGGCAGTCCCTGACGTACACCGTTCCGACTTACATCTGTCCCCTAGTTACAAACGGACACTTATGCGGCATGCTGGCACCTGTAGTTCCATGTTTCATGGCAGATAGTAGCTGTGGAATGACAAGCTCCAGCATTCCACAACAGCACGTGAGGTGAAAATCTTCTTATCAGGGGCACAGACAACAAAACAAATGTAATAACCCTTCCCTGCACTATAAAAACTAAAAGAAAAACCCTTTGTGCTGGAGTTACATTTAATACATATACCTGTTCTGACTTATATACAAATTCAAGTTCAGAACAAACCTACAGTCCCTGTCCTGTCCGTAACCCGGGGGCTGCATGTTGTGCTCTACGATGCAATAAACTATTGAAAAAAAATAGTTTTAAAACTGCAAAAAGTTAAATCAGAGTTAAAAATCCTCTGTTTTGGTGTAAAATGCTGTTCAAACACTCATCAGACAGCAAGGTTTTAGGAGTTGGCATTCGACGAGTATTTTTTCCTTTGTCGTGTGGACGTACCCTAAGGCAATGTTGACACGGCTTATTTGGGCACGTATTTCAGCCCGTAATTTGCGGCGTACTGTGCGAATTACGGGCTGAAATGCGTCCCAGTCCTTACGGTAATCCACAGTTCTCATAGAGAACTATGGATTACGTCTCCTCTCCCCGCTCCGAAATACGGCGAGCGGGGAGAAAGTGACATGTCAATTATTCACGGCGGATACCGGCCGTTAGTAATGATAGTTTATGGGCCGGCGAGGTGCCCTCCCCCCCCCCCACTCCCGCCCCGCCGCCGTCCACACGGCGTAATTACGCCCCGCAATTAAGCCGTGTGAACATTCAGGAGCGCTGCGTCAGTCACATCCAAAATGCATCTAACACGCAGCTACGTGTTTGGATGCATTTTGGCTACTGCAGGATCACACCCCATAGTTTTAAATAGGGCGTCTGCTGCGGGAAACGGGTCAAGAATTGACATGGCAATTCTTTGAACGGATCCGAAAGACGCAAATAAACACACGTCGGTGATCAGATGTCTGAACGCTGATGCGTGTTTTACATTGAAAGCAATGGAAATCTCATTGCACAGTTTTCCAAACGCGCATCTAAAAACGGATCCAAAGCGGTTCCAACACTGAGTGTGAACATACCCTTAGGCTATGTTCACACGGTGTAATTGCGGGGACGTATTTTGCCCGCAATTACGCTGTGTGCTCGGGGGGGGGGGGGGGCCATAGACATTCATAATTCACGGCGTGTATATGCTGTGAATAAATGACATGTCACGTCTCTCCCCGCTCGGTGTATTATCCAAGCGGGGAGAGGAGACGTAATCCATAGTTCTCTATGGGAACTGTGGATTACCGTAATGACTGGGACGTATCTCGTCCCGTATTTAGCACAGTACGGAGTGAAACACGGAGCGAGATATGTCCCAGTATAGGCCGTGTGAACATAGCCAAACAGTGGTGGTGTGTGTCAGGAAGTATAAGGTAGTGTTCACACATCGCATTTGCAGGGGGGTGCTTCGGCACGTTATTGCACCAAAGTACGTCCTGCAAATACGGTAAAATCATTTACAAGCCTAGCACTCATTGAGTGCTGTGTAAAATCATTGTCGTCGTTCAGATTTTATGATCGTTCTTTCATATTTTATCGATCGCGAAGAAATTCAAATGTAAAAAGATGCAGAAAGCTGCTTCGGCCAATGCACGTTGAAAGTAGGCACTTGCAAGCGCATACTGTCAATAGCGTTAACGAAGACGTATTGTGACACATACCTGTGCATGCCACATTAAGCCGTGTGACCATACCCTTATGGTGCTTTCACACGGTGCGTTTTTTGACGCATTTTTTGTGCAGAAATGTATAACATTAATTGCTGTGCCTTTCTGCACACACAAAAAACGCATCAAAAACGCACCGTGTGAAAGCAGCCTAACAAGGTTCAAGCACTTGGGTAATCATCTAACACCGTCACCTGCTGATCATTTAGATTTGACACAGAATTGGCACTCAGGCAGCAGCCTGTAAGAATGGGGTTTCCTGAACCGTGTCCACATGCAGTAAAAATCAGCCGAGAATTAATCCGAAATGACAATGGGGCTAGTTCTAGCGGTGATCCCCTGCACACCCCTCAGAAATGTGAGTGTCAACCTTGAATCTGCGCCAGAGAAATAAACATATGGTTTAATGGTGGCATGTAAAAATCGCCTTGGGCTTTCCCAAAGCCTACCTGAAGCTGAGCAGACAGAGCTCCTACATCTGATATGTAGCCTCACGGTACTTACACAATTGGCGTTATGTATGAAAATTGTCTAGCGGTAAGACTGTCCTTGTTACCCATAGCCACTAATCGGAGCGCATAGCATCCAATCGGAGCGCATAGCATCCAATCGGAGCGCATAGCATCCAATCGGAGCGCATAGCATCCAATCGGAGCGCATAGCATCCAATCGGAGCGCATAGCAGCCAATCGGAGCCCATAGCAGCCAATCGGAGCCCATAGCAGCCAATCGGAGCCCATAGCAGCCAATCGGAGCCCATAGCAGCCAATCGGAGCCCATAGCAGCCAATCGGAGCCCATAGCAGCCAATCGGAGCCCATAGCCGCCAATCGGAGCCCATAGCGATCAATTAGGGCTCACAGCAACCAATCGGAGCCCATAGCCGCCAATCGGAGCCCATAGCGATCAATTAGGGCTCACAGCAACCAATCGGAGCCCATAGACGCCAATCGGAGCCCATAGCCGCCAATCGGAGCCCATAGCGATCAATTAGGGCTCATAGCAGCCAATCAGATTTCAGCTGTCATTTCATATATAACTCTACAAAAATAAAATCTGAGCTCTGATTGGTTGCTGTGGGCTCTGATTGGTTGCTGTGGGTAACAAGGACAGTCGTCCTGCTATACACAAGGCCCAATGTATATTTTATATTCTCGTACCTATTCTCTTAGTCAGAGCTGAATTATACAGCTGTAATCTTAATATTACATTTTTGCAAGGAAAGGAAACCTGAAGGATTAGTCATGAATTTGAGCTTTTCATGCTCAGTCATTCACCAGCTGGAAATCCAATATACATACTGTAGGACAATGGAGTGAGGGGGGATTAAAGTTGTATTAGTTTCCATAGAAACATATGTTAAAGGAACTCAAGGAACACTCATTGATTCCTCAGGAAATTGTAGGCGAACTTTGTATAGACCTGCAGGTAATACCTGTTAACCCCTGTGTCGCAGGCAGCATAAGACCTGTGAATAATGGTTTTACCTACTTTTGGAAACATGATATTCCAGGCTTATTTGGGGGGAGTACATTTCTTGAAATAACAAGAACATGATTTATCAAGTGGGGGAAAACACCAGATTGACAGTCATGAGGCTGGAGAAGTGAAGGAGTAGAAGGGTCTAGCCTAACCTCCGTATACCAAGAACACCAAAATGGGTGTAAGCCCCTCAGTATACCAAACACCCTCTACTAGCCCCCTCAAATTTACAATGCCCCAAAGATACATATTTTTAACATAAAATTTGGCTTTCCGGGGACATTGATGTTGAGTTATTTCAAAATACAATTCCAGACATTTTTTATATGCAGCACATGTCACTGACGGATACCCGCAAATTTACCAAGAACTTTTTCGAAACCTCTCATGATTGGGGGTCTTTCCCCTTCGTACAGTACAGTGGGGTACTGCAGCCCTGACTGCCTTTTCTGTAATGAGGTCATGATATTGGGGGTAATAGCACCGCTTACAGTACAGTGCGGTCTACATTCCTGTACTGTTTTTACATGTATAGTGAGGGCATGCAGTGATTGGCAGTCTATCCCGCCCTCTACAACATGCGGTATTTCATGCCCTTACGCCTTCATGATTAGTGAGGTGCATGCGTGATTGGCGGCTATCGCCTCTCTACAGTACAGTGCGGTCACATGTCCTTACTGTTTACTGTTTAGTGAGGTACATGCAGTGAATGGCGCTAAGCACCGCTCTACATAAAAGTGCGGTACTACATGTCCTGTACTGTTTACATGTATTAGTGAGGTGAGCAGTGATTGGCGCTATACCCCCTCTCTACAGGAAGTGCGGACTTTCATGCCCTGTACTGCTTTAATGTATTATGAAGTCATCAGTGAGGGTGGTCATACGTCTCTGCAGTACAGTGCGGTACTACATGTCTGTATGCCTTACATGTATTAGTGAGGGCATGCATGATTGGTGGTCTATTGCGCCTCTTACAGTACAGGGGGTACTACATTCCTGTACTGCTCTTACATGTATTATTGAGGTGCAACATGATGGTGGTCTATAGGTCTCTACTACTGCGGGAGGGTGGTCATTGCCCCTCTCTACAGAAACAGGGGAACTACATTCTTGTCTCTCTTACTTTAATTACTGAGGTGCATACAGTGATTGGGGGTCAATAGCGCCTCTCTACATACAGTGCGTTACTACATTCCTGTATGCTTTTACATGTATTAGTGAGGTGCATGCAGTGATTGGGGTTATAGCACCCGCTCAGACGTGCAGTACACATGCCTGTACTGCCTTTTTACATGTTTAAAGTGAGGACATGTAGGATTGGGCTAGTCATTTTCTCTACAGACATGCGCTACTACATCCCCTGTACTTCTTACAGTATAGTGCATGCGTGTTTGGGGGTCAGTACCCCTCCTACAGGGGATGCAGTGCTACATGTCCTTACTGCCTAATTTACTAGTGAATGCATGCAGTGATTGGGGGGTTATGCACCTCCACAGTACAGTCGTACTACTTCCAGTATTGCCTTTTTTCATGTATTATGAGGTGCATGCAGTGATTGGTGTTCATGCCCCTCTCTACAGTACATGCGGACTACATGTCCTGTACTGCTCTTACAGTATTATGAGGTCATGGAGTGACTGGCGTCTATGCGCCCCCTTACAGACAGTGCGTACTACATTCCGTACTTTTTTACATTTTTATGAGGGGCATGCGCAAATTGGTGGTCTATAGTCCCCACAGTACAGTGCGGTACTTTTTTTCCCTGTAGCTTTTACATGTATTATGGGGGACATGCAGTGATTGGGGGGTCATAGCGCCTCCTGCAGACAGTGCAGTAAATAGTGCTTTTCTGCTCTTACATGTATAGTGAGGTCATGCAGTAATTGGTCAAAAGCACCCTCTCATTTACAGGCGGAATATGTCCTGTACTGCTCTACATGTAGTAGTGAGTTGCATGCGTGATTGGGGTTATACCCTCTTACAGTACATGCTACTACTGTCCGTACTGCTCTTACATGTTTAGTGGGGTTTGCTGCAGTGTTTTGGTGGTTATAGCTCCTCTCTACATCAGGCGGTCTATTGTCCTGACTGCTCTTACATGTATTAGTGGGGACAGGAGTGAGGGGCGATCTTAGCGCCTCTCACATACTGCGGTACACTTTTCCTTACGTTCTTACTTTATTATCGGTAAATGCAGTGTTTGGGTGGTCTATAGATCTCTACAAACAGTGCGGTAAAACATTCCTGTACTGCTTTTACAGTATTGGTGGGGGCATGCAGTGTTTGGGGGGTCTATAGCACCCTCTACTAAGTGCGGACTATTTGTCCTGTACGCTCTTACATGTTTTAGGTTTTGCATCAGTGATTGGGGTCTATAGCCCTTTTTACAGAAAATGCAGACTACAGTCCTGTATGCCTTACATGTATTAGTAGGACATGGGTGAGGGGCGATCTATAGGCCTCTTACAGTACGTCGGTACACATGCCTGTACGTTCTTACATGTATTGTGCGTAATCATGTTTGGTGGGTATAGCCCCTCTCTAATACAGTGCGGTATACATTTCCTGTACTGCTTTTACATGTATTGGGAGGTGCATGCAGTGATTGGTGGTCTAAGCCCTCTTACAGTAAGTGCGGTACTATATGTCCGTACTGCCTTACATGATTAGTGAGTTGCATCAGTGTTGGGGTCTATGCCCTCTCTACAGTCAGTGCAGATAATGCCCCTGTACTGCTCTTACGTTTTAGGGAGTCATGGAGTGCGCGACTATAGCGTTCTCTACTACAGTGAGGTACTACATGTCCGTACTCCCCTTACTTTATTATGCGGGTATGCGGGATTGGGATCTATACGCTTCTCGCAGTACAGTGGGGGTACAACATGTCCTGTACTCTTTCTGTATTAGTGGGGGGCATACAGTGATGGGGTCTTAGCTCCCCTCTACGTACAGTGCGGTACTACATGTCTTGTACTGCCTTACATGATTACTGGGGTGCATACAGTGTTGGCGGTCTAAGCGCCCTCCTACATACAGTGCAGTACTACATGTCCTGTATGTCATACATGTGTTAGTGAGGTACATCAGTGACTGGTGATCAAGCGCCTCTTACGTACAGTGGGTACTGCATGCCCTGAAAAGCCATTACATGTTTTTTGTGAGGTGCATGCAGTGATTGTTGGTCAAATGGGGCCCCTCTCACGACAGTGGGTACTACAGTCCATTTCTTCTTGAGATGGGGTAAAGGGCTTCTAAATACTGATTGTATACAAATCTTTCTTCGTTGTGGTAGAAAAGGTTTTGTACACCAAATGCTGAAAAGGGGATGAGAAACGTTCATGAGACCATGTACGTTAGCTGTGCTGCTTGAGTAGGTAGGAACAGCCTTCTGCGCCCTCAATAACAGGCCAGAATTTCAGCCCTCCTCAGTCCAAACCCAATATTATTTTCAAGCTTTTTCATAGAACTACTTCAAATTAAAGTGCTAAACATACATGGGCGCAGCGGGCAGCAAAACAGATGTATAGTCTTTAAGTCAAGAAACATAAAAATTTATTGGCACCCAAGAAAGGGTTGTTTATCTTTTCTTATTTGGGGCTTTCCCGTTCCATTTCGGTCTTCTTGGTTTTTTTTCCGCATATTTTTTTTTTCTTTCTTTGTGTTTCCTGGGATGGTCGTCTTGGTGTTTGCACTGCCAGGGTAGGTTTACCTTGTTTTCACATAGCCTTGATAGGACTTTCTATTTTTCATTAACCCTTGATAGATCTTTTTGGCCTTCATATAGCTTGGGTTTGGCAGTATTTTCTTTTTTGTAGCCCGGAAGCCCTTTTTGAAGTTTTTTACGGGAGCCTGTTTTTGAGGGCTGTCATTTTATTTATCCTGCTTTACGTCTGTTTTTCGTTTTGGTTGGGTGGATCTCCTAGTCTTTGTGTGGCCTGGGTAGATCTTCACATAGCTTTTGGCTGGTCTGCAAGTAGATGGTGTAGATTTTCTTGGTTTCCATGCTGAATAACTCCTTCATTTCTTCATGTAGCCTGACAAGGACTTGTTAGTCTGCATACAGCCTAGGTAGGTGGTTTGGGCCCCTATTACCCGGTAATTTTTCCCTTTTTTTCATGTAAAATTGGGCAGGTTTTTTTAGGGCCCAAGAAAATCTCCCTCGTCTTCCTACAGCATAGGTAGTTCTTCTTGGTCTCTGTTCAGTCTGGATAGATCCTCCTTTTTCATGTAGCTTGGGAGCTTCCGTACCTAGAAGGGCTCATTGGGCCCCTTCAACCCTATTTTGGTCTTCTTTGGGCCTATTCAGCCTGGATAGATCCTCATTTTCATCATGTGGCTTGGGCAGGTCTTCCTGTAGCCTGAGAAGGTCTCATTGGTCTTCAACAAACAGGGAGGGTTTCGGTCTCTTTTCAGCCCGGATTGAATCTTTCTTTTCTTATGTAGCCTGAAAGTCTTCCTGGGCTTTTATACAGCATAGGTGGGCTTTTGGTCTCTATTTTCCCCCGGGTAAATTCTTTTCTTTTTTTTCTTTTACTTGGGCAGGGTTTTTGTAGCCTGAGACAGTCTCCCTTGACTTCATACAGCCTAGGTAGATCTTCTTGGTCTCTAGTCAGCCTGGATAGCTCCTCCTTTTCTTCATGTAGCTCGGACAGGTCTTCCTGTAGCCTGAGAAGGTCTCCTTGGTCTTCATACAACACAGGTAGGTCTTCTTGGTCTCTATTCAACCTGGATGAATCTTTCTTTTCTTCATGTAGCCTGAGAAGGTCTTCCTGGTCTTCATACAGCATAGGTAGGTCTTCTTGGTCTCTATTCAGCCTAGAGCCTGGATAGCACCTCCTTTTCTTCATGTAGCTTGGACAGGTCTTCCTGTAGCCTGAGAAGGTCTCCTTGCTCTTCATACAGCCTAGGTAGATCTTCTTGGTCTCTATTCAGCCTAGAGCCTGGATAGCACCTCCTTTTCTTCATGTAGCTAGGACAGGTCTTCCTGTAGCCTGAGAAGGTCTCATTGGTCTTCATACAGCCTAGTTAGGTCTTCTTGGTCTCTATTCAGCCTGGATAGATCCTCATTTTCATCATGTGGCTTGGGCAGGTCTTCCTGTAGCCTGAGAAGGTCTCCTTGCTCATTTGCTCATAACCTTGCCAAAAAATCTGCTCATGTATCGGTGAAAATTGACAAGTTCTCGGGGAACCCTGCTATCCACACTGACCTTGGCCTTGACCACGAAGGCCCCATACTGCAGTGTCTGATTCAATACGAGGTCGGTGTTTACATGCCGTTGTATTCAGTGATCATTAACCAATAGATTACTCAGATTAATTCTGTTTCTAGTCCACAAATTACATTTAAGCAGAAATTGCATTTCTCCATGTAATTAATTCCCATACATTACTGCTGTAAATGGTATGGCAGCAATTACCCCGGCCTCTATAGCGTTTCATTGCGCTTATGTCATAAGGACTTTTTTCATCTCGCTGGCTGTTCTGACCTTTTATGTGATTATTTCAGGTGTTCGTGTCATTTATTGGAAAGTCTTGGACTATGACTCGACTAATGCAAAATACTGTTTCTAATGATACGTGGCAAAAAGACATTAGAAGAGTGATTAATGAGAGCGACAAATCCTTGGCTGGAAAGCGTACACATTTGGTGTGCAATAAATAATATTGAAAATACTTAGGGGAAAGAATGGGAGGGAGGGAGCAAAGGAGAGACCAGGCATGACGAGAGGGACACAATACCTGGCTGGCCTCTTATACGGACATCCTAGATAGAGTTTCCGATTGTAGATGTTTATGGCTTATTGACTATGACCTAAAGGTCTGATCTGTGAGGGTTCAGGCTCTGGGACTTTACCGATTCGGGAACTCGTTGCCATCAGAGAGGTTACAGAGTTAATGAAGTTGTAAAGACGCAGGTCCATCAAGTCCAACCTATAATCTTATCGCAAAAACCCTGTACCTATTACATGACAACCTTGTCCCTCTTAAAGGGGTTGTCTCATCTCAAAGTTTCCTAGGATGCATGAATGAAATAATGCTGCTTTGCTCTGTCACTTCCTGGTCAAGTTGTCTGTAATTAGCATATAAGCTCTGTGTATTCAGACTTCTGCTAATTGTATAAATCTTATGCTGTCAGGACCAGGGAAGCTTCTGAGTTAAACAGCAGTAATTACTTCTTTTGTCTGGAAGATCAGATAACAAACAAGCTCTCACTGTCCGAAGTTCTCTGCTGCCCACAACCTGTGTGATGATGTCACTCCCTGCTATCAGATAGAACAAACAGTAGGGAGGAAGAAGTACACAGGTCGGTCACTTGGGGAACCAGAGAGAGCACAGAAGGTGATAAAATCACTTGTAGCTCCTTAACAAACAAAAAAATGAATGCAATATATTTGGAAAACGTCTTTATTTAGTGTTCCCTACATGTTGAAAGCTAATCTTTGTAGCGAGACTACCCCTTTAACTAATGACCGCTCGCTGTCTTTTGATGGCATGTTCTCTGCATTGACGCCAGAAGACGTCGCTGCCTACAAAGGGGGTTTGCGACTCCCAGCGCCACAACTTCGCTAGGAATGGAGCCGTAGTTAACCGTTCAGGTCCTAGAGCAGTCGCTGTGATTGTCAGGGATCGGAGGAAGTCTCCGATTCCTGCTGCTTAACCCTATACAGTCAGTACTGGGGGCTAAGGGTATGTTCACACGGTTTATTTTGGGGCGCATTTCGCGGCGTACTGCGCTCTAATACAAGCACAATGCACCCCAATCATTACGGTAACCCACAGTTCTCATAGAGAACTATGGATTACGCCTCCTCGATCATATTGTACGCGCGGGGAGATAATTGACATGTCATTTATTCGCGGCGCGAAAGCAATGCATGTCTATGGTCCCGGCGGGCTGCCCACCCCCACACCACACACCCCCACCCACACACACACACACCCACCCACACACACACCACCCCACACACCCCACACACCCCACCCACACACCCACACACACACACACCACACACCACACCACACCATCAGCGCGACTCCTGAAGACCCGGCGTACGCCCCGCAATTAAGCCATGTGAACATACCCTAAAAGTAGCCCCAGGGTTGTCTGTATAGAAAGCCTGCTGTCAGGGAACACTGTGTGTTGCCCTTATAGCAGCCTGTGTCATAATTCTGTATCCTAATACGTTATGTATGAAAACGGTCTAGGTCTAAAACTCTCTGTTACCCATAGCAACCATTCAGAGCGCCCCTTTAATTTCATATAGTGCTCTGAAAAAATTAGAGGGCTGCTCTGATTGGTCGCTATGGGTAACAAAGAGTTTTAGACCTAGACAGTTTTCATACATGTGGCCCATAGTATAACGTATTAGGATACAGAATTATGCTAATACATTACAAAGTGTAAAAAAAAAAAAGTGTACAAATAGTTAGCCCTTAATGGGAAATAAAAAAAAATGTAAAAAAAAGTTTGCAAAAAAAAATTAAATAAATGAAATAAAAATATATTTGTAATAAAATAAATTATTGTGCAAACATCACACCACACCCCTCCTCCCCCCCATACACATATAAGGTATCCACACGACCATAAGAAAGCTGTAGAATTAATCTAAAAGGTTATTTAATGTGAAATGGAAATGGTGTAAAGAATAATAAAAAAACAAAAACAAATGCAGAAACATGCTATTTTTTATGTTCACCCTGCAAATTAGTAAATAAATAAATAATGCAGTAATTTATCTGTAAACTCAAAACTACATCCTCCCCATTCCCCCACCCCCCCCCAAAAAAAAAAAAATTCTCCTGCATAAAAAAGTCCTCATACAACTTTGTCATCAAAGAAATAGAAATATTACGACTGTTGAAATGCAGGGAGGCAAAAGCTGACAAATTTAGCGGCGTCATTAAGGCCTTTTCAGGCCCGGTGCTTAAGGGGTTAAGCACAAGTGCCCAAAATTCTACAAAATATTCCATGTGTCATCTGTCTAATGATAATGCACAGTTGTGCTTCTGTATAAATCACGAGTATCTAAACCTCTTGTGATGCATCTGAAGATTTTATGTGCCTTGGCAGCAGCTGCCTGTTCATCAGTAAAGTTTACTGTCCACAATAACCATAAACTTTACATATTATTATACTATTAAGCACATAGTGGTTGCACATAGTGAGGTGAAATCAGTGTGGTTCTGATATTGTCCCAATACATATCTAACACCTATTTCATCAATCTCTATCATGGAAAACCCTATTTAGGTCTATAAGTGCAATGACTCCACTTCAGCAAACCCAAGCTACCTAGCAATTGACAGGCGGGTGTTCCTTGCTACCTGTTGTATCTATCTATAGCTGAATGTACTAACCTATTTTTGAGTTGTGCATATAGGAAGGCAAAGCTCTTCAATAGGCCTTCAAAATTTTGGAACTGAGCTTCAGTGGTGGGGTCCGCTGCTTGATATAATTGTCTGTTATCCTCCAAACCGGTGCAGGGAGGATAGGAATCCAACACAGATGCCGAGAACTCCAGAGGAGTCCTCAAAGAACAGTTTGACAAGCAGGGGTGCCAATAGGGCAGTACGGTGAGTACTCCTGTCAGGGGCCCTAATCAAAAAGGGGCCCACTGATATGTTAAAAAATAGGAACTAGTAAAGGGTGAGGGTCCCATTTGATTTGGCTGTATGGGGCCCTGAAACGGTTAATAGATGACTGATGGCAGCCCTGATGACAAGTACTGAAGTTCGGCAGGGGGTAATAAGTGCTGTGACCCAGTATGAAAAAAAAATAATTTACCTAACTATAACAACGTGTTTTGTGCGTGTTCATGGAGCCTGTGGAAGTGCGACATGCATGAAATGCGTTCTAGTTAAATTATTTTTTTTAATACAATGCGTTTCATACGTGCCACACTACCTCTATGGACAATCATGAAACGTGGTGTTCTATTTAATTTTTTTTTTTTTAATACAATGCGTTTCATACGTGCTACACTTCCTCCATGGACATGTATGAAATGCGTTCTAGTTAAATTATTTATTTTTTAATACAAAGCGTTTCATACATGCCACACTTCCTCCATGGATATGCATGAAATGCGTTGTTCTAGTTAAATCATTAATTTTTTTTAATACAACACGTTTCGTACGTGCCGCACTTTCTTAATGGACACGCACAAAATGCGTTGTTATAGTTAAATAAATTGATGTTTTCATATGGGGTCACAGCACTTATTTCCCACTGCCGAACTTCAGTACTTGTCATACTGTTCTTTGAGGACTCCCCAGAAGTTCTCATGTCCATGTTAGAAATCTATATTATATCAACATAAAGGCGGAAAGCTGTTAGACAATTTGGGACTGTCCAACTTCTCCACCAGTAACGTCCAACTTCTCCACCAGTAACGTCCAACTTCTCCACCAGTAACGTCCAACTTCTCCACCAGTAACGTCCAACTTCTCCACCAGTAACGTCCAACTTCTCCACCAGTAACGTCCATCTTCTCCACCAGTAAGTCATTTCTCCACCAGTAACGTCCACTTCTCCACCAGTAACGTCCATCTTCTCCACCAGTAACGTCCATCTTCTCCACCAGTAACGTCCATCTTCTCCACCAGTAACGTCCAACTTCTCCACCAGTAACGTCCAACTTCTCCACCAGTAACGTCCAACTTCTCCACCAGTAACGTCCATCTTCTCCACCAGTAACGTCCATCTTCTCCACCCGTAACGTCCATCTTCTCCACCAGTAACGTCCATCTTCTCCACCAGTAACGTCCATCTTCTCCACCAGTAACGTCCCGCTCTTGATTTCATTGGCTACCATATCACACATGTTTCTATGGACTTTATTATGATTGGATCATGAAGTAACCAATGTGTACACTCCTTTTACTTTAAATACAATGTGATACCAGACTTTCACTGTAACACTTTGTATCTGATGAAGCGCCGGTGTAAGGCGAGAAACACGTTATTTTAGTGTTTATGTGGAAAAGGTTTAAATGCTCTTTCCATTATCTTTTATTAGAATAAATTCTTTATTTTAATAGACCCTGCGAGGAAGCTTTTATTCTAGAACAGGGCGCCGGATCCATTCTTCATACTTTGGTATTCCAATAATGGACACTGTACAAGCATGGATAAAGTCCAGGCTCCTCTAGCTATTATAACCTAGTGCTCATGGTTGGCTATTATAAAGTAAGATTATGCCCCAAATATGCAGCCGATCCTGGAATCACGTTTTATATTCACAGAGTAGAAAGTTAAGGTTCACAACGTCCGTAACCTTGTTTAGGAGACACTTCGGCAATGCCGAGTCCTCCGGGAATTTCAGCCCGAAGGTCTCGCTGCCGCGTTAAAATTCATGTTCCAGAAAGAGACACATTTTATTCCCTAATGGCACAATCATTTCAATGGGGGTTTGGTTCATGGTCTTAAAATATCAGGGGATTTATTTTCTGGCGTCTCGCAGCGGGTCCGAGTCTGTTTTGTGATATCATGAATAGATAGCAGATGTAATCAGTCGCTGCGCGTTCTATGTGTACTTTATGTCTGCAAACAAATCATCAGCGCACAACGCAGTCCTGGATCCAGCAAGCCTCAAGTTTAACTTCTTGTGCACCATGTCCTGAAAGGCGGTAATGACGCAGCCAAATTTTTACATATTTTTTTTTCCTCCCTGTGATTCAGCAGTCATAACTTCTTTTTTTTTTTTTTTTTTTCCAAGGACATTTTTTCCATGGGCTTGTTTTAGGCGAGAGAAGTTGTATTTTTGGGGGCGTAGTTTGAGGTTACATATAAATTAATATAATGTAAAAAAATATAAAAATCATTATTTTTTAACAGCATTTTGCAAACAAAGAAACAAAAAATATTCAGCTTCCACTAAAATCTATATTTATTAAAGTCCTTGTAAAAGCCATTCACACTAAACAAATGGTTAGATTAATTCTACAGTTTATTATGGTGGACACCTGATCTGTGTTTTTTTTCTTTCTGTGCAATGTATTCACAATCGTTTTTTATTTAATTATTTGTTTTTCTCTTCTCTTTTTTTTTTTTCAAATTCAACAAGCTTTATTGAAAACGTATAACATGCATTGAAGAATAAGTGACAATATCATATGTAGAAAAGATATAGCAATAGTATCAAAAATATAATACCACAATAAGAAAGCTACACCTGGCGCATGGACGTCAGGTTAACAAGGTCAGTAAGGAAAGTACTTCTCTTTTTTTAATCCCAAGTAGGGGATAACTTTGCTACACTTTTTTTTTTTTTACACTCCTGTATACTATTACACTACACTATGGGCCACATGTATGAAAACGGTCTAGGTCTAAAACTTACTTTGTGGCCCATAGCAACCAATTGGAGTGCCCCTCTCATTTCATATAGAGCTCTTGGAAAATGAGGGGCGCTCTTATTGGTTGCTGTGGGCAGCAAAGTGTGTTTTAGACCTAGACCGTTTTCATACATGTGGCCCTATGTGTTAATAGGACACAGGCTGCTGTCAGGTCAACACACAGCGTGTCCTGTCAGTAGACTTACTATATAGACAGCTCTGGGGCTACTCTAGGTCCCCAGGATTGACTTCACAGATGTTCCCCAGGCTCCAACAGATCCTCTGTCAAAAGAGGTTAAGCTAAAGACTTCAACGTTAGTGGCAATTCCAAAGACACCAAAATACATGTTAGTTCCAGCAGAAGATATTATCTCGACTATTGATAAGCTGTATTCTCATGAATATGAAGTATCTTGGTGATATCTCTGGTTCCTGGTATATGCATAGGCTTTATTCTCATGAATATGAAGTATCTTGGTGATATCTCTGGTTCCTTGTATATGTATAGGCTGTATTCCCATGAATATGAAGTATCTTGGTGATATCACTGGTTCCTGGTATATGTATAGGCTGTATTCTCATGAATATGAAGTATCTTGGTGATATCTCTGGTTCCTGGTATATGTATAGGCTGTATTCTCATGAATATGAAGTATCTTGGTGATGACCCTGGTTCCTGGTATATGTATAGGCTGTATTCTCATGAATATGAAGTATCTTGGTGATGACCCTGGTTCCTGGTATATGTATAGGCTGTATTCTCATGAATATGAAGTATCTTGGTGATGACCCTGGTTCCTGGTATATGTATAGGCTGTATTCTCATGAATATGAAGTATCTTGGTGATATCACTGGTTCCTGGTATATGTATAGGCTGTATTCTCATGAATATGAAGTATCTTGGTGATGACCCTGGTTCCTGGTATATGTATAGGCTGTATTCTCATGAATATGAAGTATCTTGGTGATATCTCTGGTTCCTGGTATATGTATAGGCTGTATTCTCATGAATATGAAGTATCTTGGTGATATCCTTTCTTCCTGGTATATGTATAGGCTGTATTCTCATGAATATGAAGTATCTTGGTGATGATCCTGGTATATGTATAGGCTGTATTCTCATGAATATGAAGTATCTTGGTGATATCACTGGTTCCTGGTATATGTATAGGCTGTATTCCCATGAATATGAAGTATCTTGGTGATATCTCTGGTTCCTGGTATATGTATAGGCTGTATTCTCATGAATATGAAGTATCTTGGTGATATCTCTGGTTCCTGGTATATGTATAGGCTGTATTCTCATGAATATGAAGTATCTTGGTGATATCACTGGTTCCTGGTATATGTATAGGCTGTATTCTCATGAATATGAAGTATCTTGGTGATGACCCTGGTTCCTGGTATATGTATAGGCTGTATTCTCATGAATATGAAGTATCTTGGTGATATCTCTGGTTCCTGGTATAATATATTGGCTGTATTCCCATGAATATGAAGTATCTTGGTGGTGATCCTGGTATGTGTATAGGCTGTATTCTCATGAATATAAAGTATCTTGGTGATATCCCTGGTTCCTGGTATATGTATAGGCTGTATTCTCATGAATATGAAGTATCTTGGTGATATCTCTGGTTCCTGGTATATGTATAGGCTGTATTCTCATGAATATGAAGTATCTTGGTGATATCTCTGGTTCCTGGTATATGTATAGGCTGTATTCTCATGAATATGAGGTATCTTGGTGATCTCTCTGGTTCCTGGTATATGTATAGGCTGTATTCTCATGAATATGAACTATCTTGGTGATATCTCTGGTTCCTGTTATACGTATAAGCTGTATTCTCATGAATATGAAGTATCTTGGTGATATCTCTGGTTCCTGGTATATGTATAGGCTATATTCTCATGAGTATGAAGTATCTTGGTGATATCACTGGTTCCTTGTATATGTATAGGCGGCATTCTCATGAATATAAAGTATCTTGGTGATCTCTCTGGTTCCTGGTATATGTATAGGCTGTATTCCCATGAATATGAAGTATCTTGGTGATATCACTGGTTCCTTGTATATGTATAGGCTGTATTCTCGTGAATATGAATTATCTTGGTGATAGCTCTGGTTCCAGGTATATGTATAGGCTGTATTCTCATGAATATGAAGTATCTTGGTGATGACCCTGGTTCCTGGTATATGTATAGGCTGTATTCTCATGAATATGAAGTATCTTGGTGATATCTCTGGTTCCTGGTATATGTATAGGCTGTATTCTCATGAATATGCAGTATCTTGGTGATATCACTGGTTCCTGGTATATGTATAGGCTGTATTCTCATGAATATGAAGTGTCTTGGTGATATCTCTGGTTCCTGGTATATGTATAGGCTGTATTCCCATGAATATGCAGTATCTTGGTGATATCACTGGTTCCTGGTATATGTATAGGCTGTATTCTCATGAATATGAAGTATCTTGGTGATATCACTGGTTCCTGGTATATGTATAGGCTGTATTCTCATGAATATGAAGTATCTTGGTGATATCTCTGGTTCCTGGTATATGTATAGGCGGTATTCTCATGAATATGAAGTATCCTGGTGATATCTCTACTTCCTGGTATATGTATAGGCGGTATTCTCATGAATATTAAGTATCGTGGTGATATCTCTAATTCCTGGTATATGTATAGGCTGCATTCTCATGAATATGAAGTGTCTTGGTGATGACCCTGGTTCCTGGTATATGTATAGGCGGTATTCTCATGAATATGAAGTATCCTGGTGATATCTCTAATTCCTGGTATATGTATAGGCTGTATTCTCGTGAATATGAAGTATCTTGGTGATATCACTGGTTCTTGGTACATGTATAGGCTGTATTCCCATGCATATGAAGTATCTTGGTGATATCTCTGGTTCCTGGTATATGTATAGGCTGTATTCTCATGAATATGAAGTATCTTGGTGATGGCCCTGGTTCCTGGTATATGTATAGGCTGTATTCCCATGAATATGAAGTATCTTGGTGATATCACTGGTTCCTGGTATATGTATAGGCTGTATTCCCATGAATATGAAGTATCTTGGTGATATCTCTGGTTCCTGGTATATGTATAGGCTGTATTCTCATGAATATGAAGTATCTTGGTGATATCTCTGGTTCCTGGTATATGTATAGGCTGTATTCTCATGAATATGAAGTATCTTGGTGATGACCCTGGTTCCTGGTATAGGTATAGGCTGTATTCTCATGAATATGAGGTAACTTGGTGATATCTCTGGTTCCTGGTATAATATATAGGCTGTATTCCCATGAATATGAAGTATCTTGGTGATATCACTGGTTCCTGGTATATATATAGGCTGTATTCCCATGAATATGAAGTATCTTGGTGATATCACTGGTTCCTGGTATATGTATAGGCTGCATTCTCATGAATATGAAGTATCTTGGTGATGACCCTGGTTCCTGGTATATGTATAGGCTGTATTCTCATGAATATGAAGTATCTTGGTGATATCTCTGGTTCCTGGTATATGTATAGGCTGTATTCTCATGAATATGAAGTATCTTGGTGATATCTCTGGCTCCTGGGATATGTATAGGCTGTATTCTCATGAATATGAAGTATCTTGGTGATATCTCTGGTTCCTGGTATATGTATAGGCTGTATTCCCATGAATATGAAGTATCTTGGTGATATCACTGGTTCTTGGTACATGTATAGGCTGTATTCCCATGAATATGAAGTATCTTGGTGATATCTCTGGTTCCTGGTATATGTATAGGCTGTATTCTCATGAATATGAAGTATCTTGGTGATATCTCTGGTTCCTGGTATATGTATAGGCTGTATTCTCATGAATATGAAGTATCTTGGTGATATCACTGGTTCCTGGTATATGTATAGGCTATATTCTTATGAGTATGAAGTATCTTGGTGATAACTCTGGTTCCTGGTATATGTATAGGCTGTATTCTCATGAATATGAAGTATCTTGGTGATATCACTGGTTCTTGGTACATGTATAGGCTGTATTCCCATGAATATGAAGTATCTTGGTGATATCTCTGGTTCCTGGTATATGTATAGGCTGTATTCTCATGAATATGAAGTATCTTGGTGATATCACTGGTTCCTGGTATATGTATAGGCTGTATTCCCATGAATATGAAGTATCTTGGTGATATCTCTGGTTCCTGGTATATGTATAGGCTGTATTCTCGTAAATATGAAGTATCTTGGTGATATCTCTGGTTCCTGGTATATGTATAGGCTGTATTCTCATGAATATGAAGTATCTTGGTGATATCTCTGGTTCCTGGTATATGTATAGGCTGTATTCTCATGAATATGAAGTATCTTGGTGATGACCCTGGTTCCTGGTATATGTATAGGCTGTATTCTCATGAATATGAAGTATCTTGGTGATATCTCTGGTTCCTGGTATATGTATAGGCTGTATTCTCATGAATATGAAGTATCTTGGTGATATCTCTGGTTCCTGGTATATGTATAGGCTGTATTCTCATGAATATGAAGTATCTTGGTGATATATCTGGTTCCTGGTATATGTATAGGTTGTATTCTCATGAGTAGGAAGTATCTTGGTGATATATCTGGTTCCTGGTATATGTATAGGTTGTATTCTCATGAGTAGGAAGTATCTTGGTGATATATCTGGTTCCTGGTATATGTATAGGCTGTATTCTCATGAATATGCAGTATCTTGGTGATATCACTGGTTCCTGGTATATGTATAGGCTGTATTCTCATGAATATGAAGTATCTTGGTGATATCTCTGGTTCCTGGTATATGTATAGGCTGTATTCCCATGAATATGAAGTATCTTGGTGATATCTCTGGTTCCTGGTATATGTATAGGCTGTATTCTCATGAATATGAAGTATCTTGGTGATATCTCTGGTTCCTGGTATATGTATAGGCTGTATTCTCGTGAATATGAAGTATCTTGGTGATATCACTGGTTCCTGGTATATGTATAGGCTGTATTCTCATGAATATGAAGTATCTGGGTGATATCTCTGGTTCCTTGTATATGTATAGGCTGTATGCTCATGAATATAAAGTATCTTAGTGATATCACTGGTTCCTGGTATATGTATAGGATGTATTTGTAACGGGTGAGCGGGGAAAGCGGGTAGTGGACCCACTGGACCACTGCCGGGCTTGCTTCGAGGGGGCGTAACCAAGTGGCCATCGGGCAAGGTATCTTCACAGAGCCTTAGATGGTAAGGTTGGCTGACCCCAACAGCCACCAGGTGCTACCTCAGAGCAGTCCCCAGCAGTGGCAGCTGACCAGAAAGGCCAGAAGTGCCAAGGCTAGGCACCAAAAAGAATAGAACAGAGACAAAGCAGACAAGAAGTAAATGTGTGCAGGTACCGAAAAAAACCAACAAGACAGACAGGACTAAACGGGTGCCAACAAGAAGGTTAAACAGAAGCCAAAGTACAAAACAGACTGACTGGAAAAAAACACACAGAAAAAAGATCAGAGACGAAGGCTAGGACTCAGGCAACGGACAAAGGCAAAGACCAGGGCACAAACACCGGCAGAGAACAAGGCAAAGGGAAACTCACAGACGTGGAAACAGAAACAGAAAAAAGTAAAACAAAGGGATAACTTCAAAGAATCACAAAAAAGGGTGCGACAGACAAGGGAAAGCAACGGGAGACTAACCACCAAAAGGGGATACCACAGGGCCCAAAAACAAGAAACAATCATTGGACACCGACTACACCAAGAGACAACATGACCAAAAAAAAGATGGGCCGGGGAGTGTGAGGAAAGCAGGCTTATAAAAACCCAAAAGGGGGAAGGGGGTTGGGAGAGGGAACCTAACCCCCTCACACTGTGGGGAAAAAAGGAAGGGGAAATTGGCCGCCGCCCTTATAAGCTAAAGGATCAGGGAAGCCCAAAATAGAAGCACAGGCCAGCAAGGAAAAGCCGCACACAATCACAGGTGATAAAAAGCGGTACAGGGGCGCTCACAGCACACGCAACAGAACGAGAGCTGCGATAGGAAAATAGGTACGACTGCGTTTGCAGCAAGGCCGCACATAAGGGAAAAACTGGCACGGGCCGTGACAGTACCCCCCCTTTAACCCCCCCTCCCCAATCCACAAAAAGGAAATTCACCCAGGTCTGGGGACCAAAGCAATCCTGGGGAACCCAAAACCAAAACTACAGGGTGCACAGCCCTACGGGGATACCTAGGAAAAGGAGGGGCCCAGGAGGAACAAACTGGGGACTAGCAAAATGGGGGGGGAACCCGGGGGGGGCCCCCTAAGCCCCCGGGGATCTAAAGGGCCCCCGGGGGGGCCCTAAGCCAGGGGGGGGACTTGAAGGCCCGGGGGGGCCCTAACCCAACGGGGACTTTTAAGGGCCCGGGGGGGGGGGGGCCCCCTAAGCCAGGGGACCCCTGAAGGCCCGGGGGGGGGCCCTAACCCAAGGGGGATTTGGGAAGGCGCCGGGGGGGGCCCAAATCCCAGGGGATTTGAAGGCGCCGGGGGGGGCCCCCAAAGCCACGGGGACTCTAAAGGGGGGGCCCCCGGGCCCTAAGCCACGGGGCCCTCTGAAGGCGCCGGGGGGGGCCCCTAAGCCAACGGGACTCTAAAGGGCCCGGGGGGGGGCCCCTAACCCCGGGGGAAATCTAAGGGGCCCCGGGGGGGGCCCAAAAGGCCACGGGGGACTCTGAAGGCGCCGGGCGGGGCCCTAAGCCACGGGGGACTCTGAAGGCGCCGGGCGGGGCCCTAAGCCACGGGGACTCTGAAGGCGCCGGGCGGGGCCCTAAGCCACGGGGACTTTTTAAGGGCGCCGGGGGGGCCCTAACCCCCCCCCGGGGACTCTAAAGGGGCGCCGGGCGGGGCCCCTAAGCCAAAGGGGGGGACTCGAAGGCCCCGGGGGGGGCCCTAACCAGGGGACTCTGAAGGCGGGGGGCGGGGCCCTAACCACGGGGACCGGGAAGGCCCCCGGGCGGGGCCCTAAGCCAGGGGGGCCCTCTAAAGGGCCCGGGGGGGGGCCCAAAGGGCCAGGGGGGACTCTGAAGGCGCCGGGGGGGGGCCCAAAAGCCAGGGGGGACTCTGAAGGTTTCCCAAAAAACCAAAAGACCCTGAAAAAAAAGGGGTAAAAAAAAAACACTTCCACACACAAAAAGAGACAGCCAGAAACAAAAAAACCTTTGCCCCATGGCCCAAGAAAAAAAGGGGCAAAATGTCACCCGGGTCCAGGGTTTGATCCTACTGTAAAAAGGGTGAGCGGGGAAAGGGGGTTTAGTGGACCCATGGACCACTCCCGGGGCCTGCTCCGAGGGAGCGTAACCAATGGCCATCGGGAAAGGTATCTTCACAGGGGCCTTAGATAGTAAGGGTTGGGCTTACCCCCAAAAAGCCACCAGGTGCAAACCCAAGCAGTCCCCAAACGTGGGAGCTGACCAGAAAGGCCAGAAGTGCCCCAAAGGGTAGGCCCCCAAAAAGAATAGGAACAGAGACAAAGCAGGGCCAAAAAAGTTAAAAAATGTGCAGGTACAGAACAAACAGACAGACAGGGCTAAACGGATGCCAAGCAAGAAGGTTAAACAGAAGCCAAAATACAAAACAGACGAAGGAAAAAAAAACCCCGAACAAATTTGAGACGAAGGCTTGGACCCAGGCAAAGGAAAAAGGAACGACCAGGGCACAAACACCCGGGGAGAAAAAGGCAAAGGGAAAATTTACAGACGTGGAAACAGGAACAGCAGAAAAAAAGGCTAGGAACTAAGGGATAACATGGGAAAAAAAAGCTCACAGACAAAGGTGCAAAACAGAAAACATGGAAAGCAACATGGAGACAACCACGCAAGGAAAACCACAAGGGCCAAACCCAAAAAGGGAAAAACATTTGGGAAAACCAGGGCTACACCAAGAGCCCCATGAAAAAAACAAGGTCAGGCCAGGAGTGGAGGGGGAAGCAGGCTTATAAACCCACAGGTTTGGGAAGGGGTTTTGGGAGAGGAAGCCTAACCCCCCTGCACACTGTGGGGGAATAAAGGAAGGGAAGATGTGGCCGCCGCCCTTTTATAGAGCTAAAAGGAATCAGGGCAGCAGCCAAGATAGAGGAGCAGCATGGCCAGCAAGAGAAAGCCCCACAGCAATCCCCAGGTGGGTTAAAACAGCGGGAAAAGGAGCGTCACAGCGACACTGCAACAGGAACCAGAGCTGCGGGTAGGAAAATGGTAACGCGGTTTTCCCGCAGAGGCCCCCAGCTAAGGACAGGGAAAGGGCACGGACCCGGGCAGTATTTTTCATGGATATGAAATAAACTTGGTTTATATCACTGAAATTTCCGGTATATGTATAAAAGGCCCCATATTCTCATGAATAGAAGGGATCTTGGGGATTTCTCTGGTTCCTGGGATAGGATAAAGGCCCAAATTTTCATGAATATGAAGTATCTTTGGGGGTGATCCCCGGTTAAAAAATA
>JAODAL010021942.1:0-65848 GCA_025379985.1 Phyllomedusa bahiana
CAGTTGGGCTATATGATGAAATGCAGTTGCACAGTGTGCTGGTACTGGGAGACATATTTTCTGACATTTTATAACAGATTTAAGGTATGTAATTATCTATGCTTTACTCACTGTGTCGTTTTGCCCACATATATCAATCCACATGGGCATTTTCGCATGTACACTATGTGTTGAATCACAAATAAAACAGCCCTTAACTGGAATCAATTTTCCTGACTGGGGGTATTGTATTTTATCACAGCGTATTATGCTTGACACAGACTTGGACTGGCCCACAAGGCGTGGGTAAACCTAAATGGACCCAAGCCCCAAGTGGTGGAACTCCCCTGCATGGTGCAGGCCCGTGCTGCACCCTACCTCAGAATCCCGGGGCCCCGTCTGCCCAAGCCTTCAAGGCTGGGAGGGGGAATCGAGGCCGTATCCCTGATTTTTGGGACTGCAGGGTCTTAGCCGGGGAAAGCCTAAGCCTTGGGCCCCTTATCCTACCAGGTCCAGCAAAGTGTGGTAGGCGCAAAATCCATCACTCATTGCGCTTATGTTTAAACGGACTTCTTTTCCCTTACGTTGGGGGAATGGGAGAGAGGTGAGTTTATTTATGTGTTTACTTTTCTATGAATAATGGGGCCCTATCTACCACCTGCTTGGGGCCCCATATAACTAGCACCGGGGGGCACCATGCCTCCCTATTTGGGGCCCCCCTACCTAAAACTTCCCAAACTGGGTCCTCCTACCTACAACCTATCTAACTGGGGCCCACTTATCACCTATCTATCTGGAGACCACCTACCTACCTAGAGACCACATACCTACATGGTGCTCACTTATCACCTACCTACCTTGAGCCCACCTACAACCTACCTAACTGGGGCCCACCTACGACCATCCTTACTGGGGCCTATTTACCTACCTACCTGCGATCCACCTATCACCTGCCTTTTAAACCCAATTAAACCCACTTTTTACCCACCACCTACTTGGGGCCTACCCCCAAAGTAATTTTGTTTGGATCATGCGATTCATTCATGTGTGGTTTCCAGAGCTGGTGTCTGACCATATGGGTTTCTACCTGACGTATTTTAGGTTATACAGTGCTCGTCTAGTAGTAGCGTATACTTGTCCCTGATTTTAATAGTGAGTGCTCACCTGTCTCTGATCCTGTGATTAAGCGGTTTCACTTTTAGTTTCTTGATTGTGTTTATAGTGCTGTTTATTTTAGAAAGTGTGAAAGCGGGAAAAAGGAAAAAGGAGGGGTATTGTATGTGGGTGGGGGGGGGAGCAGATATTTTTTGGAGGTGGGGGGGTGGGAAATGGGGATTTAGATGGGGCCCTTGTGCTATTTAGGGGATGTTAGACTGTGATAAAGTGTGAGACAAAAGACGTGAGGTGTGTTTAAGACGACAAATGTGGGAGTTATTTGGTATTACGTTCTGCACAATATAGTTCTGTTTTGCACCCTGTATTATATGATAAAATACACACACTTATGTCCAAGAGGCTTAAAAAAATTAAAGGAAAATATTTTTTGTACAGTACTGTAGGGGGGGATCCGAGATTAACTCCCCCGGAGGCCCAGGCCGCCGTTCAACATTGCTTAAGAGGTGGGAAGCAAGCAAGGGAAAGTACCGCATTTTCTTGTAGTCAGGAGACGTTGTGAGGAACCTGATTTAAGGAATACTATATTTGCTCTTATTAATTTATCCTTTAAGTTATTATGTCTTTTGGAACATATCAAAACTGGTGATTGAAATTCAACAATGTTGAGGTAGGACTGCTGTAGTAAACCCTATCATTTTCTTATTATCTGATGAATCTTTGGCATAAAAAGATGGAACGTATTTGTAAATGGTACACATTTACTTTCTTGTTGTTCCCTCCTGCTGGAAGTAGATCCTAGTTTAATGAGTTCTTGCGAATAACCCCTACCTTTAAATTTAGTGGACATTTCATCCAGTCTTTGAATTCTGAGAATAGGATCAGACACGATCCTTTTTCCCGTGTAAGCTGAGGTTTAGGTAATGATCGTTTAATATCATATTGATGGCAGCTTTGAAAATGTAAAAAATTATTGCGACCGGTTGGCTTTGTGTAATGATCTACTATTAAATCCCCATTTTGATTTTTCAAGATCAATGTATCTAAAAAAATTAAGCTTTTCAGGGCTTGATTGCATTGCAAATTGTAATTCCATCCAGATTGAATTGAGGTATGAAAGAAACTGTTTAAGGTTATCAAGATCTTCCGGCCATATACAAAATATGTTGTCTATGTATCGTTTCCAGACCAAGACATATTTTTGAAACAGATCTTTAGTCTAGACAAACTCCTTTTCAAAATCCACCATATCTGGTTTGGCGTACAGTGATGTCATATTTGAGTCATGGCTGTCCGTTGTTTCTGCCCAAAATAGGTGTCTCCAAATAGGAAATAATCTTCATTCAACAAATCAATAATAATTCTATACAAAATTTTTGTTTATCAACCATCATATTGGTTTTATTACGTAACATAATTGTTGCATTGATAGCTTGAGGTATTAAGACTCGTTACATCAAAAGAAATGAGTATGGTGTCTTGTGAAACATTTCCAATATTTTTAATAAGCTGCAAAAATTGTGATGTGTGTAGGATAAATTATCCTGCATTCTGTATCTAAGTATCTTTTCTAAGAATTGGGCTAAAAATAGAGTTTGTCAAAGCCACTATTGGGTAACCAGGGGTCTCCGGAGATCTATATGAATTTTAGGCAAAATATAGAATTCTGGACAAATGGGATGTTTATTTATCAAAAAATGATATGTAGGTTTGTCTACAGTACCCATACCAAATATTTGTCCAGTATTCTATCAATTTCATGTCTAATCCATGGTAATGGCTCTCCATCTAATTCTTGATATGTATTACTATCTGACAATTGTCCATTAACCTCTTCATTAACCTCTTCCAGATAAAATTCCTTGTCCATGATCACCAGTGCCACATCCTTATCAGCTGGTTTAAACACAAACTTTTTCTGTCTTTGTAATGTCTCAGTTGCCATGTGTTCCTCGCATGTAAGGTTATTAAATACAAAATCAGATTTATTAACTAATACCGATCATATAGTATGATTAGAGATGAGTGAACTCTAAAAAGTTTGAGTTCGAGTAGAAACTCGAATTTTGAGAAGTTCGGTTCGAAGTTCGAGTCGAACTTGAACTGAACTTCGAACCCCATTAGAGTCACTTGGAGAAGATGTTCTGGTTATTTTTTATACCCATACAGGTGAGGAGAAGCTGCAATTCGCATCCATAACAGTAAAATGGATACATGGAACAACTTAGTGAAGAAAAGTTTGCTCTAAGAGTCACAGAAAAAAATTCACACACTAAAATAATTCATTCCTTTCAATGACTAACTGAAAAGATGAGGACAGCTTAGCTATAGGAGGTGCAGCACAAGCAGCTGCTACAGGGCCCCTTTGAAACGTGAGAAGACACCGGTATTGGAAATGGCACATGGTAACTGGCAGAAGCCCCCTACCACTTTTCTCAACAGGGCCCAAGAACATGTGATATATGTTGTGGCCGCAAGTACATGGAACAACCCTCACAGCAGCAAGTGGTGTTAAATTCCTATACTTTGCAAAGGGCAAATAGGATTATAAACAGATTTTTTTCTATGGAATATCTATACAAAACTCCCTAACTATTGCTGTGTATAATTCCCTAAGCTAGCTGTCCCCCCTCCCCCTCCGAGTAATCTAACTAGCAAATTTTCCTGTGTTAAATCGCTATTTAATGGTGTTTCTTCCTGCTGGCAAACCAGCAGACAGACGCAGCAGTGTGTTCACTACAGAGAGTAAGGTGAAAATGGCGTTCAACAGGAAATACAGTGACATACACATAAGACGGTCATGTGATTGTAGCAGCGAATGAGATTCCTACAACCTCAGAGGCAACGTTTTTGACCCCCCTCTGTGCTCTGCATTGATTGGCTGGCCGCCAAAACTGAAAGAAGCAGTTGAAAATGGCGTCGAACGCTTGTGCCAAACCCGAATTTTACCGAACTCACGGCAAAAAAACACTAGTCATGATCAATCATTTCAGTTTAGAATTCTACTCCATGTGAAGTATGGAGTTCATAAAAAAACTGGGTACATGTAAATTCAGTTTCTTAATAAATTATGCCCAGTTTGCGTTGGTTCCATACAGTCTGTCTGGTTAGTAGGATTAGTTGAAAAAAAAACCTTTAAGGGTAGTGAATGATAAAAGTATCTCAGTTCTTGTTCATTCTTAAAAGTATTTATTAAAAAGGTTGGACAAGAAAATAAACCTTTCTGTAGTTAACCCAATTCTGTTCACGAGAGATTAGTAGATGATATGTTTACAACTATTTCCTATGGTAGTTCGGCCTACCTGAGAACACGGAATCATTTATCCTAGACACATCACAATTTTTGCTGCTTATTAGGTATTGGAAATGTTTCACGAGACACCATACTCGTTTCTTTTGATGTAACAAGTCTTTATACCTCAATTAATCATACTGAAGGTATGAATGCAACAATTAAGTTACTAAATAAAACCAATACGACAGTTGAGAAACAACAATTTTGTATAGAATTATTATCGAATGTGCTAAATGAAAATTATTTCCTGTTTGAGGTCACCCATTGTGGGTAGAAACGTGGGACAGCCATAGACGACATATTTTGTATATGGTAGGGAGATTTTGATCATCTTAAACAGTTTCTTTCATACCTCAATTCAATCTGAAAGGGATTACAATTTACAATGGAATCAAGTCCAGAACAGCGATCATTACCTAAATCTCAGTTTACACAGGTAAAAGCAATCATGTCTGATCCTTTTCTCAGAATTCAAAAACTGAACGAAGTGTCTACTAAATTTAAAGATAGGGGTTAGCCACAAGAACTCATTAAACCAGGAACTACTTCCAATAGGAGGGAACAACAAGAAAGTAAACATGTATCATTTATAAATACATACCATCCTTTAATACAAAAGATTCATCATTATAATGAAGAAACAAATGGAGTAAACTTATTTAGCAGTCCTACCCCAATATTGTTGAATATCAATCACCAGTTTTGATATGTTCCAACAGACCCAATAACTTAAAGGATAGATTAGTAAGAGCAGATGTAGGATCCCTTTAATCAGATTTTTGTGTCTCCTGGCTAAACATAAATGCTGTACTTTCCCCTGCTTGCATTGCTTACATTTTTCAAGCAGTGTCGGCCTGGAGGGCCTGAGGTCCACAGTAGAGTTGATCTTGGGGGTTCACCCTAGAGCTAGTGTACATGAAAATATTACCTGTTAATTTTTAGGCTTCTCTGACATAAACGTGTGCATTTTACCACATAATACAATGTGTAAAACAGAACTGTATTGTGCAGTATGCAATACCAAATGAGTCACACATCAATCTCATGTCTGTCTGTCTCACACATTTACTGTGCATATGTGAATCAACAGCACAGTTATTTGTGATTATTTCAATTTAAATTTTTTCTTGGTGCATATATGAAAACATGTGCTGCGACTTTTCGTTTTGGTCTTATAACAACCTTTCTTAAACGTGTCGCTCTAAAGTTAAACACATATATAACCATTACTATCATGTATGTAATTTACAAGACATCCAGATCATATATACAAAGGAAAATAAATTATCAAAGTAGAATTAATAAACTAGATCAAATTTCAAAATTAACTCATGTCTACAAGTAATACCATAATTATTAACAGACAAGGCGAAATCTTATTGTCCAGTATTTTTACACAAGAATATAAAAATTAAAACATATGTATTCAAGTTCATTAAAAGACTTTCAATAAATGTAACAATAACATGATGCACTCATATTATAATTAGTGACATTCCATTTAATGGAGGATCATCTGCCTGTATATGTTTCAATATGTAATCCCATATAGTGCAAAAGGTGTCCCAAGTATATCAGCCCATTATTATTCAATAAGTCCTGATATGACCAAAATCTGAATAAAGTGAAATAATGTGACAAGTCCCTGCAATGAAGAGGAAAGAGAAAACATTACCATTAGTGTTGAGCGATTATTATCGACAAAGTTGAAATCGGCACGGTATTTACGTTGATCGGATTTTTTAGATCACGCGATATTTAATTAAAATCTGTGCATAATCTATTAAATTATCCCGCCATTTTCGGCGCTTCCTGTCATTTTTTTTTGGCAGCCACAAATCACTTACAGAATAGAGCAGGGTGAATGTGTGTTCGACTTCATGACTGGGATGTGTAGTGGTTGCGATTGGCTGGAAAAATCACAATGAACCTCGGCTTAACATCAGAACAGCCCACCTGTTCATAGAACAGTGTGTGTCAGTATCTCTAAAGCATAGTTATGGACTAGCGCTTCTGCCTCTGTGCAAACAGCTCAGCCGAATTTATTCATAGTTTGGTGTCAACAAGAGACGAGCTCTACTTATAGCTGTGATCTGCTATAGAACTGAGTTAGATTCAGAGATTGCAAAGAATTTTTTTTTAGGTAGTTGAGGCAGAAATTTTAAAGGTAGCATCTACCTCTGTAAAGTCACGGGGGGGAGCAGGGAGAGGCCCCCGGGCGAACACAGACAGACTCTTAAAGGATACTGGATATAGTGCACCCAGACTTATGTAGGACATATGCATTTGCTAAAGCTTTAGATATTAACAGTTTACTGTTGAAAATGTTTTACTTGGATAATTGGCAGCCCTGAACTTATATTAGGAATACAGATCTTTCTAATAACTGCAGGACTATTTTGTTAGTTGCCAAAACACCATTTTTGATTATCATCATACATTTTCAGATAGGTTGGATCTTGAATCCAGCAATTTTTTGTAGTCACCACAGGATGATAGGTGCCTAAAATACCTTTTTATTATCCATATAACATTTCAGATACGGTTTTTTTGCCACTTTTGCCCAAGTCCAGATTTGTTGATGAGAGGTACCATGCCAGTTAAATTTGAATTCCAGCAAATTGTGTAGTCACCACAGGTGAATAGATAGGTGCACCAAAAACACCTTTTATTATCCTTATACATTTCAGATACGTGTTTTTTTTGCACTTTTGCCCAGTCCAGATTTGTTGACAGAGGTACCTTGCAGTTAAATTTGAATCCAGCAATTGTGAATTCACCACAGGAGAATTGATAGTGCCAAAAATCCTTTTATTAATCCGTATACATGTTCAGATCTGTGTATTTTGCACTTTTTGCCCAGTCCCAGGATTTTGTATGATGTAGAGGTACCTTGCAGTTAAATTTGAATCCAGCAATTGTGTAGTCACCACAGGTGAATTGATAGTTCTAAAACCAAAAAATAACCTTTTATTATCCTATCCATTTCAGAAACTGTTTTTGCACTTTTGCCCAGTCCAGATTTGCTGATAGATGTACATTTGGCCAGTTAAATTTGAAATTCAGCAATTTGTGAAGTCAACACAGGAGAATTGATAGGAGCCAAAAAAACATTTATAATTATCCGTAAACATTTCAATACTTGTGGTTATGGCACTATTTTGCCCAGTCCAATTTGTTGATAGAGGTTACCTTGCATGTTAAATTTGATCCAGCAATTGTGTAGTCAACCCACAGTTGAATTGATAGGTTCCAAAAATACCTTTTATTATCCGTATACATTACAGATATGAGTTTTTTTTGCACTTTATGCCCAGTCCCAGAATTAGTTGATAGAGGTACCTTGCAGTTAAATTTGAATCCGGGGGGGGTGAGCAATTGTGTTGTCACCACAGGTGAATTGATAAGGTGCCAAAAATACCTTATTATTATCCGTATACAATTCAGATACGTGTTTTTTTAACTTTTGCCGAGTCCAGATTTGTTGATAAGCCACCTTGCAGTTAAATTTTGAACAGAAATTTTTGTAGTCACCACAGGTGTTTGATAGGTGCCAAAAATTCCTTTTTTATCCGTATACATTTCAGTTATTTTTTTTTTTCATTTTGCCCGTCCAGTTTGTTGATAGAGCCCCTTGCAGTTAAATTTGAACCCAGCAATTTTGTAGTCCCCAGGTGAATGATGGTGCCAAAAAAATATTTTTTATTATCGTATACATTCGTTTTGTTTTTTTCATTTTGACCAGGCCACTTTTTTGATAGAGCTCCCTTGCAGTTAAATTTTTAATACAGCAATTTTTTTTTGATTTGGGGTTTGAGAATAGCTGGTTTTGCTGTTTTTAAAAAGAGACTTCCCAAAAACTTTCCATCCCCTCTCAAATTTATTTTTCTAACTGGAGTGAAATTAGGTGGTAGCGGCAAAGAGGGGGGTACACATGGAGGAGAGGTACGAGAGGGGTGTCCTTCCCAGTGCTGGAACAACCCGATGCCAGTGGACTCATTGCAAAGCCGAGGCCTGTCATCGTGGGTCAGGGCCTTGTGAATCTAAAGTACGAACGCGCGCAATTGTTTTCAGGGGTTTAAAATGAAACCCTCCCCAGCGTTTACCTCCTCTCCCCAGTCATGGCCCAAATTTGTCGTCATCGCATCATCAGCATCGTCCAACATAAAGCACCCCAAATGAAAAACTGTGTACCCACCACTGTGGTAATCCTTGTCTAAAGACCTCTTTGTGAAAAAATTCGGTTGGGGGTCAGAAGGCATGTTAAAGATCAAGAGGCCAAAGAGGGTGATTTTGTCCCGCTCTGGGCCGCCCGTTATGATGCCCTCCCGAGGGAGGAGAAAGGGAAAAAACGGTTTAATCCCGGGAAAAAAAATTTCCCGGGCCCGTCGCAACGCCCTTGCCCGTCCCCTCTTGCTTGTAGCCCGCAGCTCCTGGATGCAAAAAAGTCCCGGACCACCAAAGTCACTTTGTTGATGATGGGTGTTGGGGAAAGACGGGCGTTTGGGGATTTCCCTTTGTGGTCTTTTCCCGCAGGATTTGGTTGCGAGCGTTTTATACTGGCCCAGGAGGAAGACGATGGGGGTAGGTCCCGCCTCAAAAAAGGGGGGAGGGCCGGTCACGAAGGCCCCCTGATATTTATTCCGCCAGCACACGGGGCAGCGGAAAAAACCCCCCTCCCGCTTATCCGGGGGTCAAAAAGGTTCCCGGACCCCCTCAAGCCTGGGGCCCTTTTTTGGTGCAAGCCCCTGATTTCACCCAGACGATGTCATAGCCCCCTTTTTCCTAAATTTCCCTAAGGGAGGGGGCAAGGGAAACTTTAGGTGTTTAACCCCCACCAACATGGGTTTGTACAGAAACGAAGGGATAAGTTGAAATAGAGGCCAAACCCCCTTGGGCCCAAAAAAGGGCCCGAAAAGACGCCGGGGGCTTCCCAAAACCCCTGGGCCCCCCTCTGTCTCCGCCCCCTCCCCCACTCCCCCCCAAACCCAAAACATTCCCCCAGCTGCCCAATTTTCTTCAGGGGTCATGATTGGGTTTAGGGTTCCCGGCAAGCCTTTCCCCCACGCCAAGGGGGTACCCCCAGCACCAACCCGAGACCCCTCCCCCCCTTCTCCTTTCCCCCCAGTTTGCCCACCCGACCCGTTTCAGCGGGGCCGTTAGAAGCCAGCCCTTCTGTCTTTAGGTTGGGAGCAGAAAAGAAACACTTTAAAACCCAAACCCTTCCCCCAAACCCCAAAAACCCCGAATGTCGGCATTGCCAAAGGGTTTTGGCCTTGGAAATGTTGCCTTTCCCTCTGGTGGACCCCAGAGGGGTTTTCCCCCACGTCATTTCCCTTGCCTTTCCCCCAATTTTTCCCGATGCGAGGGCATTTCTTTTTCCCGAAAAGCAGTCCCTGCCCTGGCCAGCCACGTGTCTTTAAAAAAAATTTTTAAGCGCGTTGTCTGGTCTGTGTCCGGGAAAAAAAGTCCATTCACCAGCACTTTTGATTGAAAGGGAGCCAAGGCGCTATATCTCTGTGACAGCTCACTGGGAGCTGGGTGGATGTTCTGGGGGGTGAAGGTTGGCTCTCTGCCCCGGCGCAGCTCTTCAAATCCGCAGGGGGATGGGCAGGGCTCTTTCCCCCAAAGGTCCTCTGGTGGCATCCGTCCCCAGAGAAACCCAGGCCGTGTTGAAATTAATCTGTCTTGGAGCCCCGCCACACCAGGTAGGCTGTGGAGGCTTCCGCAACGAGACTGAGCGCGGGGCTGGGTGAAAAAACCTTGTCCCAGGCAAGGTGGTGTGCATAAGGGGCAAAATTGCTGGCCCCTTAAATCGGTAGGGGAGCAATCCCTTGCCTGGAAATGTCATGAACCCGTCGCCCGAAATTTTAAAGCGCTACCCGGGTCTGGACTGCCCGAAAAAGGGTTTTCGGGTCGGTTTCGCCACTTCCCTGTTTGCACCCTGCTTCGTCCCCCCCTGGCTGCGTTTTTGTAGCGTAGCCGGCCTCACCATCAACCGTTTCATTGTTGACGTGGCAACCCTGAATTCCACACCACATGCCCCAGCGATTGGGGGGACGCGCAATGCCATTACGCAGTACAAAAGTGGACACATGGCGACAAGCAGGGTGCGGCCCTGGGGTGTTGAGCCACCAAGAGTGGAGGCGGGGTAAAAGAGCTCTGCCCCATTCTTGCAGTTTTAAGAAGCCCCCAAAATGGTCAGTGCGGTGATGCCCTTGTCAGCATGAGATTGTTGTGATCTTATTTTGGGAACACGTTGGCCTTGAAACATCAGGTCCCCGCCAGCGACGGAGGAGGAGCGGACACAGATGGGCAGGGCCTTTCTCCCTCGAACCCAAAAGGCCGACAGTTTTAATTTTATCGGTCTTCATTAGGCAGTGGTCGGGTCCGAGTAGGCAAGGTGGCGATAGCTCTAGGGTGCATCTTCAGGAAGTAGGGTGTGTTGAAGCTGTGCGGGGAAGGGAGGAGGAGGAGGAGGTTTTCCTAGACACGATGTTACGACGCCCCTGCCTTGAAAGGGGTTTGGGCCGCGAATTTGAGGCGGAGGGGAAGAGAGGAAGATGAGTTTGTAGTGCCCCCGACCAGAGGGTTTGGGAAAAACAAGGCTCCACTCTCACATGAGTGCTTGGATGCTCCATTTTTCCCAACATGATCCCCGCATTAAAGGCCATAAAATGAACAAATTACTGGGTGGCCCCCCTCCTGGATCCCCGGTAAAAAAAAAACTCAGCACTTTTCCTTCCCCCCACCAAAAAGAGTAAAATGCAGGAAATGGAGGGCCGTGTTTTATCAACTGGAGACATTGTTGCATTCTTTTACGTACCCCAAATGTCACGGTGGAACAACATCAGCGATGACAGCAGAGAGTGCTAAGTAGCCGTAGTGGGCCAGCAGCAGCAGCAGGCAAAAGGGGGGAAAAAGCCCCAATGGGGGACCTCTGGAATTTTTAGAAGTTTTCGCATTGTCAATGGTTTTTTAGGCTGTTGCTGTGAGATACGCTATAATTATGGGCCTTTGGAACAGAAATGTGACTTTTAAGTGGCATTTTTTCCCCCACAAATTTTTAATGTGGGTGAAAGTATATTTATAATTTTTTGGGGGGCATGTTGCGTGGATACAGCATAATCATGGGCCCTTTGGAAAAGAAAGTGGCTTCTAAGTGGCATTTCTCCCTCACAATTTTCCATGGCTGAGAAGTCTTTTTTTTTAATTTTTTGGGTCTGCTGCTTTGAAATGCAGAAATATAAGGTCCCATTCTAAAAAATGTTTTTTTAACAGAATTTGTTCTTCACAATTGTCAAAAGTGGTCAAGGGTCATGTTTTGAATTTTTGGGGGGTTTTTGCGTGACTTTTAGCTTATACAGGTCCTTTTATAAAAAAAATGTTGTTTCTAACAGACATTTGTTTTTCACAATTGAAAAAGTGGTAGGGGGTTTTGAATTTTTGGGGGCATTTTGCTGTGAAAGCAGCTAGACTACAGGCCCTATTGTAAAAAAATGTGGTTTTCTAAAGACATTTGTTCTTCCAATTGGGCAAGAGTGACTCGGGGGTGATGGTGCTGCCCAAAAAACAGGAATGGGTAGGACATGTTAATGGACACTATTGAAAAATACTTGTTTTTGAAGTTTTTTTAAATAGCTAGCAACCCCTGTATTGAGAAAACCCCATTTTACAATTAAAAAAAGAGAAACAAAAAAATGGTGGGTTTCCACCCTTTTTTAAAAATGTTTTTCTAGAATTAAACTAAAAAAAAAATTGCTGTGAAAATAGCTGGTAAAAAATTCCTCTAAATTGTAAAGGGAGGTACAGGAAAACTTAACCCGATGTAGGTTATTTAGAAGACATGGAGTATGGGGGGCACGGACAGAGAAAAAAGTCGAGACCCTTTCCCCCAGCCGTTGGGGTAAAATGAGAAAAAAAAATGCCAAGAAAAAAGGGACTGGTTGGAAAAAGGAGCGTTAAAACCCCCGTATTTAAGTGAAACTTTAATTTGGGCCGCATCATACGGAGGGGGAAGGCTAAAAGGTTTGACTGTTTTACTGGGAAGGTGGGGTCTTTTCTCACACTTTCCCAAATTGCTTTTAGCAAGATGTTTTCGTTTTTTCTGCGTCATAAGGGGATTTTAACCTGGTTTTTAATTGATGACGGGGCGCCCCGCCTGGGCTTCCCACACCCACTTTTAACTTTCCCGGGCCCCCGGCTGGGAACTGGTGTTTTTAGATTGGGAAAAAGGGCCCGCCTTTGGGGTTTTTCACCGCACCCACTTTTAAATCCGGGCCCTGGCAGCTGAACTTGCGGTGTTAATAGGGAAAAGATGCCGCCTGGGCTTTTTCCCCCCCCCTGGAAAAATTTTTGGGAGCCCGGACCTCCCGTGTCTAACGATGGCTGACGTCAGCAAATGGGGTCTCCGTTAGGGGCAAACAGGAGAGCTTCAAATTTTCTAAAAAAAAAAATTTATTTTGGAAAAAGGTGATTTCTGTGGGGGGTTAAGTAGTGTCCCCAAAAAGGGCCCCCGGGTTGGACACAAATATCCCCAAAATTTTAGGGGTTTTTAAAAATTTTTTGGAGTGGAGGGCCCCAAAGGAGGTCGATCATTTGATCTCCGGGGGAGTCTGTCCCCCAATCACTGAAAAAGAATTTGGAGGGGGAAAAAAAGAAACAATTTAATTGTTGGCTGAAAACCCCTCTCAGAAAACCAGGAGGGCAAATGTCTTTTCAAAATAAGAAGTGTTTTGGGGGTGGGGGTTTGGACTTTTTATTTTTTTGGGGGGGTGCGGGGGCGAATTTTTCACATATACGGTGTAAAAAAAAACCCTTTTAAAAATGCAGGGAGGGGTTTATGTTGAAAAAAAAGCAAAATGATAATATTTTAAAAAATATAAATAAAACTTCCATTTAAAAAAATTTTTGTAAAACCCAAAAGTCAGTTACCAAAAAAATATCTAAATGGCGTCACTGTAAAATTTGATTTTTTTCCCCTTTGTGATTTGTGGGTAAAAAAGGTTTTTAAAAGTCATGTGTGGCCCGGACAGGGTTTAGTCAATGTCCGTGGGAAAATAAAAAAGGTGGTTTAAAGATCCTTTTTTCCCGGGGCCCTTTTTTAAACTGGGGGTTTATACAAGTTTAATTTGGGAAAATGCGGGGAGGAAAGGGTTTGGGCAAAGTCGTGAAACTAAAAAGGTGGTTGGGAAAAACTCCTTTTTTCCCGGGACTTTTTATTCTGTGGGTCAGGGCAGGGTTTTAAAGGGGCATACTGTGGGGACAGAAAAAGGGGTTTGGGGCAATGTTTCCTGGGAAAACTAAAATGGTGGGTTTTAAAAACCCCTTTTCCGGCACTTTTTAAATTGGGGGTCATGAAGGGTTTTGGGGCTCATGCTGCGTTCCCGGACAGGGATATTCAATGGGCTCTGTTCACTACTAAAATGTATGGTTCAAAATTATACTGCCTTCTGGCACTTTTTCTAATTTGTGGGTGATGCAGGTTTAAGGGTCAGGCCTGTGGTTACAAGACAGGATAGTGAATGGTCTGTGACTTTTTTTCTGTGGCTTATGTTGCTATAATACATAAGTGGTGTTGACATAGATGTAGCACGTATCAATTTGACTGTTGGTGGATGTTGTAGATTCGCCAGCTTCTCCAGCCCTGTGTTGGGTGTACAGAATGAAGGTGTTCGCTTCCTGTCTCCATAGACTTTAATGGTGATCTGGACGGAGTATAATCTCTTATCGAACTATCGGGCTAAATGAGTCTTGTTAATTGCTGATATCGGACTATCGTCCCGATGACGATCTGTCAACGGTTATCGCCTCATCACTATTTGAGATCAATCACATTGAATTCTGAATATTTTTTATTTGGTCCACAATTTACAGTTGGACTGACCTCATACAATATGGAAAAACTTTATTAGGCCTAAAATGTCGTTAGAGACAGATTCATTACATTAAAAATCCAGAATATGTAAGTTTGATAGACAACAAATTTCGGGACAGATTTCATCCCTTCTTCTGATCTTTAGAAAGGAATAAGTTCCAAAATGTGTTGTCACCCCAGTGTGAGGTTTTCAGCATTGTTCCTGTCGCTCTGGTTCAGCTCACTCTACTTAGAAGCAACTACATGATGGACGTACTCTATTATGTATCTAGAATGACCTACATGGTCCTCCCTTGATGACACCATCATTATGGCCACTTAGCTCTATTAGGTCCTTTGTCAGAGGACGTCCCCTAAAGCATTAACTCATGACCTGAGTGGTCAGAGATTTGGCCGGTGTCTCTTCCCTGGTGGTCCTTTTTTTCAACTGCTTGCCTGGAAAGTCAGTATCATGCTTTTGACATTTCCAAATTCGCTTGTGGTCTCTTGTTATAGTCACAATGGCTCACAGATTCCCTGGTTAGGTCCTTCCATGGTGTGGTCCTTGCAGTGCATGTGAGGTCAGTAGGGTTCTCTGTATGTTGAATACAGTGTGAGGTCTCTTGGATGATGTCGATATGCGTTTTCCATCGCAGTGTGGCCTCAATATGCACTAACCCTGAATGTTCTTCATAATTATGGCCATGGAGCCTTAGTAGGACTTTTGTCAGAGGAGTATACCCACGCTACCAGTGGTCAGTAGTATGACCAATGTCTCTTTCCTGGTGGTCCTTGCAGTGCCTGGAGGTCGGGAGTGCTCTCTACGTCGAATTCTTGTGGGTCTCTTGGATATTCAATAGCTTCATCCCTGGTGGCCCCAATATGCACTTACCCTGAAAGTTCTTTTGCATCTTATCGGCCCAGATTGTAGCTTAGTAGGACTTTGTCAGGAGGATCTTCCTAGAGAGCGGTCTAGCCATGCTACACAGTTTGGTCTGTGTATGACCAATGTCTCTGTCCGTCTGGTCAGGTAGCCATCTGCAGTGCTTGGAGGTCAGTAGTGTTCTCTATGTCAAATGCTTGATGGTCTCTTGGATATTCAATAGCTTCATCCTTGTTGGCCCCAGTATCTAATTTGTAGTCCTGTATGTTTATTTATATGGAGAGTTTAGAACTGAAGGTTGTAATCCCTGGTGGTCTAGTAGAAGACAGTAAATTACATAAGTCCCTGGTGTCCAAGTGGGAGAGGTTGGAAAGTTGTAGTTGAGGATATGACAGGTTGGTTCTAGTCACTCATTTTCTTTGTGATTATGGTGTCCAAAAGGTGTGAGCTGATTCAACTCTATTGCGGAAGATAGGAGGAATAAGGTCACATTCCCTCTTTCCTTCACTCTAATCAATGGAGAAGGGGTTAGGTACCTGGAATGCAGCTCTGGAGGATAATATAAGATGTAACTCAGGTTCAGTACAGGATAAGTAATATATGTACACAGTGACTGCACCAGCAGAATAGTGAGTGCAGCGCTGGAGTATAATACAGGATGTAACTCAGGTTCAGTACAGGATGATTTAATGTATGTACAGTGACTGCACCAGCAGAATAGTGAGGGGCAGCTCTGGAGTATAATACAGGATGTAATCAGGATCAGTAAGGATAAGTAATGTATGTACCCAGTGACTGCACCAGCAGAATAGTGAGTGCAGCTCGGGAGTATAATGCAGGATGTAACTCAGGATCAGTACAGGATAAGTAATGTATTTTACACAGTGACTGCACCAGCAGAATAGTGAGAGCAGCTCTGGAGGTTTAATACGGGATGTAACTCAGGATCAGTCCCAGGATAAGTAATGCTGTACACAGTGACTGCACCAGCAGAATAGTGAGTGCAGCTCTGGAGTTTAATACAGGATATAATCAGGATCAGTACAGGATAAGTAATGTATGTAAAACAGTGACTGCATCAGCAGAATAGTGAGTGCAGCTCTGGGATTTAATAAAAAAGGATGTAACTCAGGATCAGTACGGGAAATAAGTAATGTATGTACAAGTAAACTGCACCAGCAGAATAGTGAGTGCAGCCTCTGGAGGATAATACAGGATGTAACTCAGGATCAGTAAAGGATAAGTAATGTATGTACACAGTGACTGCACCAGCAGAATAGTGAGTCCCGCTCTGGAGTTTAATAAAGGATGTAACTCAGGATCAGTACGGGAAAGTAATGTATGTACTTTGACTGCACCAGCAGAATATTGAGTGGCAGCTTGGAGTATAATACAGGATGTAACTCAGGATCAGTACAGGATAAGTAATGTGTGTACACAGTGACTGCACCAGCAGAATAGTGAGTCCCAGCTCTGGAGGATAATACAGGATGTAATCAGGATCAGTACAAGGATAAGTAATGTATGTCACAGTGACTGCAGCAGCAGAATAGTGAGTGCAGCTCTGGAGAAATAATACAGGATGTAACTCAGGATCAGTACGGATAAGTTAATGTATGTACAGTGCCCTGCACCAGCAGAATAGTGAGTGCAGCTCTGGAGGATAATACAGGATGTAACTCAGGATCAGTACAAGGATGTAACTCAGGATCAGTACAGGATAAGTAATGTAAACTAAAGAATAGTCCTGGATACCATAGACTAAAATGAAGGTATGGCTTGTAGGAGCGCTACGGGGGAAGAAACACTCTTCAAATTGTCAGAGTGTATTTTTTAACAAGGATTTGTTAAACAAAGCATTACTTGTTTCGTGGACTACAATCCACTTCCTCAGATGCTTGTAGTCCAGGAAACGCGTAATGCTTTGTTTAATAAATCCTTGTAAAATACCACTCTGACAATTTTGAAGAGTGTTTCTTCCCCGTAGCGCTCCTACAAGCCATCCCTTCATGTTAGTCCAAGGTATCTAGGATATTCTCCAGTTTTCCGAACCCTGGCGTCCTCCGTGGCGCTCATCGGCCGGGAACGGACGGGAGTGTTATCTTCTATTCCACTGTTATAGAATTTCTTTCTAGATCTCGTGCCCGTACCGTAATTGTACAGCTAAACCCGGTGAGCACCTGACTTATAGTGTCCTACAGTGTATTTTCTTAAAAAGGACTCCAGCTGCGCTTTTTCTATTTGTAGTATCCCCTCCACCCGAACCGGCACTGTACGATCGGGAGGAGATCTTTATTGGATAAGTAATGTATGTACACAGTGACTGCACCAGCAGAATAGTGAGCACGGCTCTGGAGGATAATATACAATGTAACTCAGGATCAGTACAGGATAAGTAATGTATGTACACCCGTGACTGCACCAGCGAATAGGGAAGTGCAGCTCTGGAGTATAATACAGGATGTAAAATCAGGACCAGTACAGGATATAGTAATGTATGTACACAGTGACTGCAACAGCAGAAAAAGTAAGTGCAGCTCTGGAGTATAATACAGGATGTAACTAGAATCAGTAAGGAAAAAGTAATGTATGTACACAGTGACTGCACCCGCAGAATAGTGAGTGAAATCTGGAGGATACAGGGTGTAACTCAGGAACAGTACAGGATAAAATAATGTATGTACACAGTGATTGCACCAGCAGAATAGTGAGGGGAGCTTGGAGTAATATACCGGATGCAAAATCAGGATTAGTACAGGATAAGTAATGTATTTACCCCAGTGACTGCACCCGCAGAATAGTGAGTGCAGCTCTGGAGTATAAATACAGGATGTAACTCAGGATCAGTACAGGATAAGTAATGTAATGTATATACACAGTGACTGCACCAGCAGGGAATAGTGAGTGCCAGCTCTGGATATAATACAGGATGTAACTCAGGATCGTACAGGATAAGTAATGTATGTACACAGTGCTGCACCAGCAGAATAGTGAGTGCAGCTCTGGAGTATAATACAGGATGTAACTCAGGATCAGTACAGGATAAGCAATGTACGTACACAGTGACTGCACCAGCAGAATAGTGAGAGCAGCTCTTTGGCCGGACTTTGCTTCACCTTCTGGGATGTAACAAGTAATGATGCATTTAATGTCCCCGATGTCTTGGAACTTTCTTCTCAGTGCGGCTGAAGTCTTTCTTGTGATCACCAGAGAGCAGTGTTGAGCCGTGTGTAATTTAGGCGTCTGTGGGTCTATAGCATGCTCTCCAGTGCTCCCAGTAGTCACGTTAATGGAGGGAGAGAATTAATTGACACATTTTTGTGTTTAGAACAATTCTTTTCCCGCATGAAAATCTGCAGAATAATAAATATTTGCATAGCGCGGAGTCACCGGGTGACATTTATAGGAGCGCTGCGGGAGATGTAAACCACTACATGGAGAATTTACATAAAAAGTGTTCAAGATCATCACTCGATGGATCTGTAAGACACAGAAATCACAGGGGTTACCAGAACCCGAAGATGATCACAAGGTGTCTTGCTGCTGGGATCTGTGGGGCATCTGGCAGCAAGTGCTCAATTCCACAGCAGCGCCACCAAAGGAGAAATCAAGTATTACATGGTTGTCATTGAAATCAATGGGCTCTGCAACATATGGACAGATCAGGTCCTAAAGAGCGAAAGACGCTCTTTGTAATTTCTATCTGCTAGAAATAAGAAGTAGCCCCTTTTATTAGCTCCTTACCGGCATTGGATGTAAACTAAAAGACAAAATTTGGCTCTGCACATCCTGGTGCGGCAGTAATATACATATACATTAATGCCAGCAGCACACTATCAACTAAAAAAAACATCCAAGGTACATAGGAATATTTTTTAAAAAAGCATTTCTGCTACTAGGGATACATGAAAATTTGGGGTTCTTAGTTCACACTTTTGATCAAAACTGCTTAAGCCTACCTTCACAGGTTTTTAAATCAGTGCAGTGTGCTCAGTTAGCTGGTTCTTTCACTCCCTGAAGTATGGAAGTCTGAACAGGCTCCAATGAGAGAGTAACGTTTAGTTGTTAGGGACCCACCTGCATGGGGTCCCCTTGACGAAATCGACAGGTGGGCTTAAGCAGTTTTGATTAAAAGTGTGAACTAAGAACCCCAAATTTTCATGTATCCCTAGTTGCAGAAATGCTTTTATCAAATATTCCTATGTACCTTGGATGTTTTTTTTAGTTGATAGTCTGCTGCTGGCATTTGGAATGTGTATGTATATTGGATGTAAACTGACATAGGTGAAAGAACAGATAAGTTATTGGTCGTCCATAAAAAAAATAGAATAAAAGTGATCAAAAAGGTACAAAAACGCCAAACTGCTGCCAATAAAAACTAATTCTTGCCCCGCAATAAATATGAGCTATTGCACAGCTCCAATGGCATAAAAATGTTTCAGAAAATGGCGCTAAGTACTTTTTAAAAAAAAATCAAGTAGCAAAACATAAAATAATAAATTTAAACGGCATGTCCTTTATTTCTCTTGATGAAGTTGGTGAACACAAGCTTCCACCCTTCAACAATTGTACATTGCGCTTTTTTTTTTTTTTTTCCAATTCCATTCCTTTTTGCTCTATCATACATTATATGGTGCATAAAATGGTACCATAAAAAAAAAAAACTTGTCCCGCAAAAAATAAGCCCACACACAGCTATTGCTGGAGGAAACGTTTAAAAAAGTTATGGCTTTTAGAAGACAATGATGAAAAAAAAAACAAATGTGAAAAAAACAAAAGTGGTGTTGACTTTAAGGGGGTTAATTGCAGCCAGCACCCCTGCCAGTGGCGTGGATGAGAGAGAACGCTGATCCCGGTCGTTTAACCACATGGTCAATGCAACCTTGGCATGTAAATTGTAGAAGGATTGTGTGGCCCTCTATTCCTCCACCCACGATCAAAGGGTGCTGAGCTTCTATCATGGCAGCGGGGCCCTAATGAAGACCTCCATGACTGCGCTGTTACTGCTGAGGTGGAACTTAATTATACACTTTTCTGCATTATATTAGTGTTGCATACCAGTGTACAAATGATGGAATTCCCTTGTGGTCAAGTACCCTGAGTGGACTGGAAATACATGTAAAAAAAATTTGAAAAATTCCCCCCCAAAAATTCTCCTTTTGTCAATAAAAAAAAGTAAACAAAAAAGTTACACATATTCGGTATCACAGCGTCCGTATAGCTCAATCTGTTTAGATTATGTCCTAGAAAAGATAAGGATAAGAAATGGGGAATAGGACATAGACCCAACCCCCCCTCCCTATGGTCAGGAACTGATGAGGAACTGGACATTAACTCCACTGGGGACAGGACTGATGGGGAATAGGACATGAACCCCACTGGGGACAGGGCTGATGGGGAATAGGACATGAACCCCACTGGGGACAGGACTGATGGGGAATAGGACATGAACCCCACTGGGGACAGGACTGATGGGGAATAGGACATGAACCCCACTGGGGACAGGACTGATGGAGAATAGGACATTTAACCCCACCGGGGGGCAGGACTGATGGGGAATAAGACATGAACCCCCCCGGGGACAGGACATGATGGGGAATAGGACATGAACCCACTGGGGACAGGGTGATGGGAAATAGGACATGAACCCCCCTGGGGACAGGATGATGGGGAATAGGACATGACCCCACTGGGGACAGGATGATGGGGAATAGGACATGAACCCCACTGGGGACAGGAACTGATGGGGAATAGGACATGAACTCCACTGGGGACGGACTGATTTGGGGAATAGGACATGAAAAAACCCACTGGGGAAGGATGATGGGGAATAGACTTTAACCCTACTGGGGGCAGAAAAAATGATGGGGAATAGGACATGAACCCCCCTGGGGACAGGGGTGATGGGAATAGGACATGAACCCAATTTGGGGGCAGGGCTGATGGGGAATAAGACTGAAACCCTACTGGGACAGGATGATGGGGAAGAGGACATGAACCCCCCGGGGGACAGGGCTGATGGAAAATAGGACATGAACCCCACTGGGGACAGGACTGATGGCGAATAGGACATGAACCCCACTGGGGACAGGACTGATGGGGAATAGAACATGAACTCCACTGGGGACAGGGCTGATGGAGAATAGGACATGAACCCCACTGGGGGGCAGGGTTGATGGAGAATTGGACATGAACCCCCCTGGGGACAGGACTGATGGGGAATAAGAATGAACCCTAAAGGGGACAGGATGATGGGGAATAGGACATGAGCCCCAATGGGGGACAGGAACGATGGGGAATAGGACATGACCCCACTGGGGAAAAGGACTGATGGGGGATAGGACATGAACCCCACTGGGGACAGGGCTGATGGGGAATAGGACATGAACCCCACTGGGGACAGGACTGATGGGAAATAGGACATGAACCCCACTGGGGACAGGACTGATGGGGAATAGGACATGAACCCCACTGGGGACAGGGCTGATGGGAAATAGGACATGAACCCCACTGGGGACAGGACTGATGGAGAATAGGACATGAACCCCACTGGGGGCAGGACTGATGGAGAATAGGACATGAACTCCACTGGGGGCAGGACTGATGGAGAATAGGACATTAACTCCACTGGGGACAGGACTGATGGGGAATAGAACATGAAAACCCCCCTGGGGGCAGGGTTTATGGGAATAGGACATGAACCCCTGGGGACAGGGTGATGGAGAAAAAGGACATTAACTCCACTTGGGGACAGGGACTGATGGGGAATGGACATGAACCCCACTGGGGACAGGACTGATGGGGAATAGGACATTAACTCCACTGGGGACAGGGCTGATGGAGAATAGGACATGAACCCCACTGGGGACAGGGCTGATGGGGAATGGACGAACCCAGGGGGGCGGGTGAGGGGGAAATGGGACATGAACCCCATGGGGAAGGGGGTGATGGAAATAGGACATGAACCCCCTTGGGGGGGGTTTGAGGGGAAAATAAAAACATAACTCCACTGGGGCGGGCTGATGGAGAATGGACATGAACCCCACTGGGGGGCTGATGGGGAATGGACATGAACCCCATGGGGACGGGGCTGATGGGGAAAAATGGGGGAATAAACCCCCTTTGGGGCAGGATGAGGGGAAAAAAAGGGGATAAACTCACTGGAGGCAGGGATCAAGGAGTTTCAAGTGTTAATTTACCAGTCCTTTGGAATCCAGATCTGGCGTCCTGTCCAAAATCACTTCCAATCACCTCAATTTATCCCCAGTGTTATAACCAGAAGTGATGTTGAATGGAATGTTGCACCAGGAGCGTCATATGGGAGGACGGATTAACAAACCCCTAAAGTCTCTTAAACAACCCTAAACCCAATTTAGGATTATGGTCTACGGACAAAACTGCTACTAAACCCGCGCATCTTTGATCTCAATTCAGATGCTTCAGTTAGGGTTGGCCCAAATTGATTTTTGGTGAAAATCAAAAAAAACGAGGGGTAAACCCAAAACCCAAAAATTTGGGGCTTTTTTAAGGGTTTTTGGGGGTTTGTTAATCCGTCCTCCCATGTGACGCTCCTGGTTCAACATTCCATTCAGGTTTTCCCCCCAAAAAATCTTTTTTGGGGCCCAACCCTAACTAAAGCTTGATTGAGATAAAAGGCGGGGTTTAGTAGCGTTTTTCCGTTCAAAAAAATCTATGAACTGGGACTGACCATAGATCTTACAGTCCAGATTCTGGGTGGATTATCAGACATTCTGTATATCGAAGTGCCCGCCATCCTTTAGGGATCATTTTAGTAATTTTGGGATGGTGATGCTGCAAAAAGAAGCACAAGCAGCGGCACACCTGTGCATGGGCTGAGCAGGTAGTGCAGTTCGTCCATAGTCACTTGAATGGTAATGAGCCGCAATACCAGACATCACCACTGAACAAGAATGGCGCTATTTGTGGGTGAAGAAAAAAAATCAAACCCATTTTTGGAATCCTGAACACCTCTTTATTATTCACATTGTAGAAACGTTCTGCATCAGTGCAGATTTTGTAGGATTTGTGTTTCTCATTAAGCTTTGCTTGTTGTCCGGACCCTTCATCTGTTGTTCGTCACATTATCAGTCTGGCAGCGTGATCCATCTATTCTTGGCCAGTGAACTTGGAAGAGTGTGCTCCACATAAGCCAGGCCCTCGCCGGTCACCCAGCCGATGCGTCTGCCACCCAGGAAGATTAATATTAGATCCCATGTTGTGTTGGGGTTTCAGTTCCCAGATTATTTAACCCACGTAAACAGAGAAAGTCTACCTGTTATAACAGAAAAAAAAATCTAAAATTTCTATTCATGGTGGATCCAGGGTAGAGCCCCCACTTTAACCCCTTCACTGCGGGGGACAGTGGGGCTTTCTTTTTGTGTTTTCCCCACTTTGGTGCTATTTTTATGACCCTGGTTTATTGGATTTAAAATTTAAATAAAATAAAAAAAGCAGAACCCAAATAAAAGGTTCCTTGTGGGGGGTTTTTTTTTAACCAATCAGAGAAATGACAATTGCCACAACTTAACACTCATCTTCATCATGATGATCTTGGGGGGCAATGTGCACCCATGGGATCAGTGGCAGGAGAGGGACCTGTAATGCCCTGCAAGGGCCGGGGTCCAAGAATACTAGATTTTAACTCCTTTTCACTGCAGCCACTTTTGACCACTATGATGGAGCCCCATTTTTCAAATCTGGCATGTGTCACTTTATGTGGAAAAATTTTTTGATACCTTTTTTATCGTGAATCAGAGATTTATTTCTCGTGACACATAGGGCCACATGTATGAACCTGTTTAGGTCTAAGACTCACTCTTTTGCCATAGTAACCTATGGGCAAAAAAGTGAGTTATAGACCTAAACAGGTTCATACATGTGACCCATAATGCTATAAGATATTAAGAAATTTTAGTCCATACAGTCTTTGTTTATTTGTGAAAAACGTCAAAGTGTCGTGAAAATGTTAAAAAATGTGTCATTTTTTTAAAATTTGTGCGCACGATAGCTTTCAGCTGGCATCTACCATATATTAAAAGTACAAATCACTCCACCTTTTGGTATTTTACAAAAAAAAAAAAAAACATAAAAAGTATCACCTTGTCGTAAATTAACTATTAAAAAATAAATTATTTATCGGTTCTGAAAACCGTAGAAAGGAAAAAAAAAAAATTCTTATGCCAAAATTGTAGGTTTTTTTGGGGTCATTTTAAATTCTCCCAAAAAAAAAAAAATTGCATACATGTCAAATGTTACACATAAAAACTACACTTCATCATGCAAAAAAAAAAAAAAAAATGTGCCCTAACACAGGTTCATAGGTGAAAGAGCAAAACAAGTTATTGGTCACAGAAAAGGCTAAGAATGTTTTATTTTTTTTTAGAAGTACTAAACCTTAACGAAAACCCTATATATTGGTTCACTGGAATTGTACCGACTGCGTGCAGATAACATCCTTTTACCAAAGAGGGAACGCAATAAAAAAAACTTAATCCCCGCCAACATTGATGCAAGTATGTTTTTTTCACATTTCATCTCACCTAGAATTTTCTTTTTGTTTCCCGGTATATTCTATGGGACGGTTGGCACCATTAACCCCTTTCCGGCCGCATGGTCATAATTTTCCAAGAGCCATAATTTTTAGATTTTTCAATCTACATAGACATACGAGCGCTTTTATTTTGCAGGACAAGATGTTCTTTCGAATGGTGTCATTCCCTGTACCATGGGGAAAAAAAGGGTGTGAAAGACCAGTTCTTGGCCATGTTTGAGGTTTGTTTTTTTCGCCGTTATCTTTGTTAAATGATGTTTATTTGTTTTTTTTGGTCAAAAGATTCCGCAATACCAAATATGTGGGGTTTTTATTTTGTATAGTACCGTAAGAAAACCCCCCCAAAAATTTTCTTTTTTTTTAAATTTGTCCTCGGGGATTTTGCGACCAAAAAACTTTTTTTTTGAGGAGGCTGCTTTTTTTGGGTGAAGTTAGTTTTTATTTGGGACAATTTTGGGATATTAACTTTTTTCATTTTTTAAATGCAAATTTTTTGGGGGGCTGAAATGACCAAAAAACCTAATTTTTTTCTTTACGGGTGCACGTACGGGATAAAAGATTCATATTTTAAAGGGAACCTGTCACATAGTTTTTTGCCCCCCCTTTCTGAGACAGTACAAGTGTTGACTGCGTTCCCGTGCTGTGTCCCCTTTTCCTGTAAAATGCTGAGTTTTGGTTTAATCTCAAAAATTTTCAGTTTTCAGCCAGAAGAGTCATTCGAAGAGTCCTTCAAAGAGTCAGTTTTTTTCAAACCCGGCCAATCTGAGGCTAGCCCCGCCCACCCCAACTGATAAACCTATTACTTTGAATAGGTAGAAACATGTGACTAACTGTCAGTGGGCGGGGCTAACCTTTGGTGGGCAGAGCTAACACCTGCTCATGAATAAGATTTGGGGGGTAAATGCTCTAAAACTACAGCATCTTATAGAATAAGGGACACAGCGCTGGAAACAGCAGGTCTGACACTAGCTTGTGCTGTCCTTAGCAAGGGGGGCATAACCTATGTGACAGGTTTCCTTTAATAGATTGGACTTTTATGGACGCAGCGATACCAAATATGTGTAACTTTTTATAATTTTTTTTATATATATAAAATTTATTTTCTTTTATACTTTTACTTTTTTTTTTTACTTGTACATTGTAATCCCTCTAGGATACTTGACCACTAGAGAGCAATGCAAAAGGGTAGACAAAGAGCCACAGGCAGGAAGTGGTAAAGCACGAAACATGGCAACTATAGAAGCCTTCACAATGCTTAAAGCCACCATGTTAACCAATCAGAACCTCACAATCTCACCGCGGGCCGTCGATCGGAGTGAGAGAGAGTGCGCGGCACAGTTTCTTCTTCATCTAGATGCTGCAACTGCTATGGCGTGTAAGGTGTTAAATAGCACGAAATGGAGCCATCTCTGTTCCCTGTCTTTAGCGGCAGGCAATTTGTAGCTGACATCAGCCTTTTTTTGTAGCTGGATTGCTTCAAAGACCCTTGCCGACCCTATGATGTATGCATGTCAAATGTTGGTAAGGAGTTAAAAAGTCCACCTTGTCCCACAAAATAAAAGCCCTCACATGTCTATGTAGTTGGCTCTTAGGAGGCAGGGGGAAAAATGAGCCATAGAATTATGACTAGCTGTTAGAAAGGGGTTAAAATAGAAAAAAAAAGTGACACCTCCCAGTCCCCCGCCACCACTGCCCCAGAGCTCTCCGGGATCCACTCCTCTTTACTTCTGGGTTCTTTCCTGTCTTACGGAAGAGGCTCATGTTCTATTCATTCATTATGAAGTCCTTGCCTCTCTGTGGAGCAAGGACTTGCAGCATTAGAAATAATTTTTTAGAAAATTAGTTTGGGGCCATCGAAATTGAATGCGCTGCAGAAATGATTAAATGCGCTATTTTGTAGGCTTTTTGTTTTTAGGACCTTTTACGCTACGGTATAAGAGATGTGATATCTGTATCCTGCAGGTTGGTACGATTCTGGTGCTACCAAATATGTAAGGTTTTCATTATGTTCAGGTACTTAAAAAAAAAAAAAAAAAAAAATTCTATTGGAATGTTAGGGTCCAAACATCGACCTTCTGTTGGGTCCAAACATCAACCTTCTGTTGGGGTCAAACATCGACCTTCTGTTGGGGTCCAAACATCAACCTTCTGTTGGGGTCCAAACATCGACGTTCTGTTGGGGTCCAAACATCAACTTTCTGTTGGGGTCCAAACATCGACCTTCTGTTGGGGTCTACTATATCAGATAGGGAGAAAAAACTAAAAAATAACTTTTATTAAATATATGATTAAAATGTAAACACCAGGCCGAAAACAGACATGGAGTGCACTCAATAGAAAATCCCTACAAAGTATAAATGAAAACCTAACCTGTCAAAAAAACGGGATGATCGTCCCAACAAGGACGCTCCCGTCCGGAACCTAACCCTTACACTAATCTGACCCTATGCACCCCATGTCCCAACATGTTTCAACCCTCCCAAGATGTCAAAAAATGGTTTCCTCAATGGACAATTTGTAAAGGGAGAAGAATATATACAGGGGGTCTATATAATCATAAAACAAGGGTATTACAGAGTATATAGTCACTAATAAAACAAGGGTATAAGAGACAGGAGGATGTGGAAAGTGCACCAATAATACCAGCACCACACACCTCAAATGAACACCCAAATTGTGCACCTAAACATAAAAGTAAAATATGCAGCCACAGCAAGAATGATAATACCTAAGGAGTGTGGTATCAATAGTCCAGCAGCTGCTTCCTGGAGTGTGGGAAGCGCGGGGCTGTACTGGCTCTCACGGGACAGTGTAGGTAACGTGCGCAGGCGACCGTGGCGCCGTGTGTATCGCGCCGGACGCCCCACATATGAGTGGCATTGATTGCCGTTACCGGACATCTGTGGAAGGACTTGCAGGTGATTTCTTATCCACCATTTGAGATAAACTTGTCCATTCTAGGCGATATCGCCATGTTTTGGTAAGATGTCGTGACACTGTATTTGGCATCAGTGAGTGTCTTCTTATTGAGACAATCACTATCGGTGGACACTTCCCCCTTGTGCGGTCTGTAAGTCTCCCTGTGACATCAGTTTATTCTTGAGTCCAATTATCTTTTCTGGACTATGATACCACACTCCTTAGGTATTATCATTCTTGTTGTGGCTGCATATTTTACTTTTATGTTTAGGTGCACAATTTGGGTGTTCATTTGAGGTGTGGTGGTGCTGGTATTATTGGTGCACTTTCCACATCCTCCTGTCTTATACCCTTGTTTTATTATGTGACTATATAACTCTGTAATACCCTTGTTTAATGATTATATAGACCCCCTGTATATATTCTTCTCCCTTTAAAAAATTGTCACCTGAGGAACCATTTTTTGACATCTTGGGAGGGTTGAAACATGTTGGGGACATGGGGTGCATAGGGTCAGATTAGTGTAGGGTTTAGGTTCCGGACGGGAGCGTCCTTGTGGGACGATTCATCCCTTTTTTTGACAGGTTAGGTTTTCATTTAGACTTTGTAGGGATTTTCTATTGAGTGCACTCCATGTCTGTTTTCGGCCTGGTGTTTACATTTTAATCATATATTTAATAAAAGTTATTTTTTAGTTTTTTCTCCCTATCTGATATAGTTAACATGTTATTGGGGAACGGTACTTATCCCTGCATTGTGGGATTGTTTCTCTGTTCTTCTGTTGGGGTCCAAACATCGACCTTCTTTTGGGGTCCAAACATCGACCTTCTGTTGGGGTCCAAACATCGACCTTCTGTTGGGGTCCACACATCGACCTTCTGTTGAGGTCCACACATCAACCTTCTGTTAGGTCCAAACATCTCTTTCACAGACTCATTCAACTGGATAATCAGGAGGTTAAGGTGGTACCCTTAACTGGCCCCTCAGGGCAGTGCAACCAACCCTGTGATGTTTGACTTGGCTGATTTATCACTATGACCTTCTAACGTAAACATTTACCTGTCGATCACCTCTAACAGTACTAGCCATGACATGTATGGTTGTTGACGCCTCCCTTTCTGCTCATGGCTGAGATCCTAAAAACCTCTAAACCCCCTAAATGATATCTGCCATATCCTGAGGAGGCAGTGCTGAAGGTCAACATCAATGACTGTCCTGTTGGGATCCAGAAATCAACTTCCTGTTGGGGTCCAAACATCATCTTATTGTTGAGGTCCAAACTTCAACTTCCTGTTGGGGTCCACATATCAACTTCCTGTTGGAGTCCAAACATCCACCTCCTGTTGGGGTGCAAATATCAACTTTTAAGGTCTCATTGGACTTCAGTTGTCTAGTCCGGTCCTCTGCAGGGATACAGGATCCACCTTTCTGTTCCTCAGCTCTCTTTTAGACTTTGGTGGGACATCTGCTTCAGATTTTCCTCATGTTCGGGCATGTTTTGAATTGTGCCATGTAATCCTCTGTCCGTGTGATGGTGTGTGGAGTTACAGACGGGTCGGTGAGGGTGTCTGTTCTCCGTAAAGGCTTTGTTTACATTCTACAAATTTCATAATGGTTCATATGGAATTTCAACTCCAAAAATGTTACAAGCTTTGTTCTTGCTGTTTACAGCAACGCGTTTCAAGCCTTGCCACGGAGTGACACATCTGCTTACATTCTCCGAATTTTCCCTGTTACCCATCTGATACTCTGTTGTGCTGCGTGATGTGAGAAGGGAGAACATGGAAATGTGTCCTCAGCTGAGGCCTCCAGCTGGAAGAGAATATAAAGTATTGACATAGGGACAAAGGGACTGACACACATCTGCAATGGCCGGGTGTTAGGATACCTCAGATTTAGGTCATTTAATCACCTAGATGCTATGGTCAATAGAGTATGGCATTTAATCTCGGGAAGTGACCATCTCTGTTACCCAATCTCCCTCCCTAAATGTCAATCAGCAGACATGGTAGCCAGGAGCATAGTAAGTGTCCATAAGTCTGCCATATTAGTGCTCCTATTACACTAGAGGTAAAAAAGTACAACATGAACCAGCGGACTTCGTGCCAAAATTCTTTTTGCTGCTTTTAAATTTATTTAAACATAACAGGAGGTACACACACACTCCAACGCGTTTCGGGCTGTTCTAGCCCTTGATCACGGAAAGTACACCATTCGTTGCTAAAGTCCACCTTATATAAGGGAGGAAGAGAAAAAATGTAGGAGGTCTTATTGCCTCTCATGCTTACGTTATTTCCTCATTAAAAACATTAAAAACAAACAGCCCGAAACGCGTTGGTGTGTGTGTGTACCCCCTGTTATGTTTCAATAAATTTAAAAGCAGCAAAAAGAATTTTGGCACGAAGTCCGCTGGTTCCTGTTGTACTTTTTTTCGTATTGGGCCTTGCCGTGAGCCGTACATACCGGGCGTTGACTGAAGGCTAGCTGCGCTATCACTGGATCCAACACAGGTGCTTGGAGAAGTCTGAAATAGTGGTGAGTGCTGACATTTGTCTTATACCTATTTACACTAGAGGTAGGTTGTAATAGAAGAACTGTGAAAGTACATTATACTGTAACTCAATAAAGTATTACAGTGTATTGTACATTACAGTATTGCAGTATATTGTACCAGCAAACAAGCTGGGACTAAAACTAAGCTTAAAATGTAGTTTTTAAAGTTAAAGTTTTTAAAGATTTTAAAAAATCCTTTTTCCATTTATCAAGTAGAAAAATTATATAACATTAAACATAATCAGTATTGTCATGTTCACAAAGAACCCAAACCTAATAGAGCAACTTCTCCCACAGAATTGCTGATTTTGTTGTTGTCCTTATCCAAAAAATAGAAAAGTACCTGTTAGGGACCCCTGAAACAATACACAGGGACAGACAGACAGTGCACCCTAGCATTAAGTCCCTCAAGGCTGTCCCTGCTTGCTTGCCGACCCGACCCTAAGCGGTCAACGACAACTGGGCGGCGGTTCCTACCCTGAAAAAACATGTGGACAATGAACAGACAAGACATACAAAGCACAATGTAGAAGAATCAGGCTAAAATGGGTCAGAACCAGAGAGAGCAGAAACGGTACAGAAGCGGCAGGCAATAAAAGTATGTCAAATAGGCAGGCACCATTTCAGAATACCAAGACACCCAAACTCAAGTGCACCAGCTCCAGCAAAGACTATAACCAGCAATGCTGCTGAGCAGAAGTGATCCACCTAAAGGAATGTCAGTGTCGCGGTCCAGGCAGTGATTGGACCGGCCCTCTGACACCCAGACCACACACACACAGGTAAAAGAGATGAGTGGTGCAGGAAGCTGTCACTCACCACCCACAAGAACAATCTACAGCCCTGCCCTAGGGCGAGCAGAGAACCAGACAGGTGTGGCAAGGCTGTCAATAAAACCCAGTCAGAACAGAATCAGGCCGTGTTCAGACAGTGCAGAGAACATGCACAACACAGGTATAAATCTAGGTCAAAAGCGCAGTCTCTGTCATAACTTACGGACTGAGGACTGCGCTGCGGTGTGAACAGGCACAGTCTTGAGTACCCCAAAATGATACAAAACCTATATTTGAGACCTAACCCCCTTCCCGCCACGGAAATTTTAGTTTATGTCACACTGTTTTTTTTCTCCCCACTTTCTAAGACTCATAACTTTTTTTATTTTTCTGTCGACATAGACGATTGAGGGCTTGTTGTTTGCAGGACAAGATGTACTTTGTGCTGGTACCATTGATCTTACCATGCAATGTACTGGGAAACTCCTCCTCCCCCCAAAATATTCTTTGCCAGGTGGGATGCAAAAAGTAAACAAATGTGCCATATTTGTGAGGGTTTAATTCTTATGGAGTTCACTGTTTGGTAAAAATGACTCGTTATCTGTATTGTCCAGATCAAAATAATTCCAGTGTTTTTATTTTTTATTACAAATTTTTTTTTTCCGCCTATGAAACTGAGCGAGGGCTCGTTTTGGGGGCTGAAATGTAGTTTTTATTGGTACCATTTTGGTAATGTGCAAACTTTCCATCACTTTTAATTCCAATTTTTGTGTAAGCGAAGTAAAGAAAAAAATCCCCCCACAATATTAGTGTTGAGTATTTTATTTTTCCACCGTGTTCTCCATACGGGATAAATAGTCTAATATTTTAATAGATGAGACTTTTAGGGCATGTTCACGCGGCTTATTTGGACGAGGTTTTCAGAGTGTTTCCTCACCCAAAACCTCGTCCAAAACGCTTCCAAAACGCCCCCAGTTCATTTAATTGATTCCTATGTAAAACCTCGTTGTAGTTCACACACAACGAGGTTTTCACACACTTCTTTGGAAAGAAGTGTCATATCAATTCTTGAAGCGTGTTTTCGGCGTGGTTTTGGGCACGGTTTTTGGTGCGGTTTTGGGCACGGTTTTGGCGCGATTTGGGTGCGGTTTTGGGCGCGGTTTTTGTCCTGGCTATTAATTTTTATGGGTGAAAACCTCGTTGAAAACCTGATCCAAAACCTGATCCAAATCCTCACCAAGAAACGCCTCTAAAACCTCTTCTGAAGAATGTGTTTCAGGCGAGGTTTTAATGTGGTTTTGGGCGAGGAAACGCTCCGAAAACCTCCACCAAAACCTCGTCCAAATAAGCCGTGTGAACATGCCCTTACGAATACAGCGATACCGATTATGTTCAACTTTTTGTTTTTATTATTCCTTTATCTGTAAAATGGCAAAGAGGGGGGTTATGAACAAACCATACTTGAGGCATATATTTCAATGTGCAAAATAACGTTTACGAGTGCATATTGACGTATACTGTATAACTTTTAGACATTACAGTCCGGATACAGTCTCTAATCGTGTAATCAATAAGATTAGTGGGCCATACTTAGCTGTTTCCGCTTAATGATAAATCATAGCAAGTCCAGCCAGGAGCTGACAGAAGCACGTCCACACTCCACGCTACCCAGCTGAAACAGCTAAGTATTGCCCACTAATCTTATTGATTACACGATTAGAGACTGTATCCGGACTGTAATGTCTAAAAGTTATACAGTATACGTCAATATGCACTAGTAAACGTTATTTTGCACATTGAAATATATGCCTCAAGTATGGTTTGTTCGTGAGCTGAAAGGGGAAGATAAGGAGGTTCCTGGATTGAGGCTACACCTGGGCAATACTTAAAAAGATCCGTTACAAGTTTGAATGTGGCAGATTACTGTGATTTTGTGAAAGAGGGGGGTTAACCACTAGGGGCACAATCACTTGTACACTAGTAATATATTGCAGAACAGTGCACAATAATGGTCTCTCTATTTGACTTGAATTATGGAAATAAATTAACTTTTCTATGATATTCTAATTTTTTGAGAGGCGCTAGTATATTGTTAGATGGTGATATGTATTAGATGGAACCAGTATAAAATACAACACAAACAAAAACAAGCCCATCATGGCTTTCTCGATGGAAAAAAATCAGAAAGTTACTGTACGACTCTTCAGATGGTTATGACTCTTCGAAGGAGAGAATCGGCCGGTCCTGAAGGTGTTAATTCTTCACCCACAATGACCTCTGTGTAGACTTCATTTCCCGTTGTTTTTATGAGGGAATCACGGCTCGGCCGAAGGTGAACGCTTGATCGCAGTCAAATGTTTTTCCGAGGAACACAAATCATCTGTAGCTCAGATGTTGGCCGTCTCCTTCATGAGACACTTTTGTCCCTTTGTCAGTTTTTCCCTAAGGAACAACCAGATGAATACTATCTTTTTTTTTCCATGTCTTGCTCTCAGTATTGTGTATCATTTGTCATTTGGTGTTTATGTACAACGCTCAGCAAAAACATTTATCCTGGTGTAAAGTGCAGGCAGGTGGTGTGTGCGGAGGTCAAGTCTACCGGTGTGGGATTGGTGTAATGCACAGAGACTTCTCAGCTTAGGTCTTGCAGGCTTCACTCCTAACTTGTGGACCCTCAGTGGCCTCCCTCTCTATAGACCTCAGCCTCAGGGCAGCGATCAGTGGTGTAACTTGAAGCTCCGGGGCCCTAGTGCAAAAAGTGAAATGGGCCCCCCCGAGTTACAATGAGCCACTTGCAATGCTGGCATGTCCTAATGTGGCAGAAGGGCTCTTGGGCCCCCTCAGGCTGCAGAGCCCGGTAGCGACTGCTATCTCTGCACCCCCTATAGCTATGTCCAGATCAGCAATCTCACACAAGGGCTACTTGCATTCTTGAAAGTTAGTGGTCACGCACAAGGGCTTCTTGCTCCCCTTGAATCCCTGGCACCACCTATGCATCTCACTATTCTCCGCTTTCAACTTGTATTCTCTTCTTTTTGGACAGTCACGTTCAGTTCACTGTACTTATTTTCTCTTCCTTCTCATTCCCGTCTACCTGTCTTCATACCTTCACTCCTGTTCTTTGAGTTCCTCTGTATCTAGGTGGAAGTGGACAGCCTGCTCTTGGTCCACATTCGGCTTGTGGCCAATTGACTCTTTTGCTGGAACAACTCCTAAGATGCAACAGATGAACACAACTGACTCCCTGATCACATGGTAGACTGCTTTTATAACCAAAGGCATAACTTAAACCTCCAGGGCCCCAGTACAAAATCCAAAAAAAGGCCCCCACCTACCATGTGCCGCTTATAATATTGGTATCTCCTTATGCGATAGAGGGGCCTTTGGGCCCCCTAGGGCTTCAGGGCCTGGTAGCGACCGCTACCCCTGAACCCCCTAGAGCTACGCCCCTGCTTATAACTGTATAACCCCTTATAGCCCTCTGCAGCCCCTCCCGTACCTCACACTGATTTGCTCAGCCATGTTTCTCCAACTCAACCCAAAATGTACCTAATCCAAAATAAATAAAACATGCACCCTCATATACATTACCACAATCTGTTCACAGGGGGTTGTCCCAAACCCTACACTACTGGGATTCTATACTCTGTATTGATGGAACCGAGATAAATGTTTTTGGAACTTTTGGAGCAAAAATGTGTATGGCATCGCGAAGGTGACTGGTACAAAGAGAAATGACTGATGCCTGCAGAGAAACCTTCCATCTGACTCCTAAACTGCAACATAAAAGCTGTGGCGCCTTATAAAAGGTCATGAACCTGGAGCTTGTGCCACATAAGAACCAACTTGAGCAGTTGTTTATATGACCTATAACGGCCAAGCATAAGTTCCTCCTGGATGGTGAAGATACAGGTACATCTCGTTTATGCTCTATTTTTTTCCAGTAGGGCATCTGCCATTAAGCTTCTTGTCTTACCACCTAACGCTCTTAGGGGTTGGTTTCCTTGTACACTTGGCAGCTCATCAATCTCTTACAACTTCCATTGGACAATGAAAAACAGAGCACAACCAAATGGATGCAAGCATCATTGATATCAAGTGCTGGCTGGGCTTGGAAGACTCGGACAGATCTCCAAATGTTCCACCAAGTGAAGAGAAGAAAATCCCAGAAGAACATCCAGTTTCTGCAGTATTCCATCCATAAATATATATTTAAAGAGACTTCTGGAATTAGAGATAGGACTTCTCAATTCACATGCAACTCACTGAGGCCTGCAATGTAAATGGAATTTGAGCCAACCAGGTATTCATCTGCAGACAGGTGTTTCAGGGTTGTTGCTCTTCATCAGTGCAGAGTAAATACTGGTTGGCTGGGTTTAAGGCTCTAGGGGTGGCTCCAAAGAGGTAACGTTCCTCATTAAGAAAAGGTACAATGTAGATGTGTGGAGACTTATTCACCATTAGTCGCTCCACTGGAATTCAAATGAAACCAAAAGGCTCATGGGAAATGAGCTAGGACTCTGAGAAGGACTCTGAAGCGCCACCTATTGGATGTAGGGTTCCTTTAGTCACATCCAACTCACTAAGCCCTGCAATGTGAATAGGATTAATGTTATACCAGATATTCATAAGATAAATTTCCCATGCTCCTCAGGCTAGTTACTGAGTAGGATCTTGGAGCCTTGTGCTAGCTCTCTACCATGTATGCAGACCTCTTTGTATTATTACTATCAGCACAAGATAAATAAAGCAATCATCTAATACTGTGCGGCTCAACAAATAACTCCACATTACAACTCCCAAGTCCCCGGGATAGAACAGGAAAATGTCACCACGTTATATTCGCAGAGTCTGAGGTCTCCTTTTATTAGTGAATAGACGTCTTAGATTTTCAGCACGTCTTTCATCAGGAGGCTGGAGTTATGGTTTATTCTATTACACTTAATTGAGAAGAAAAACAAACAGTTCTTCAAAACTGGAAATTCCCAGAAACAAGATACAAGAAGAAGATTAAGATGGACTGTAATGACGTTGATGGACTTCCAATAATAACTGTAATGGCTGGAAAAGTGGATCCTCTGGACCACCGCAAGCAGTGGTATAAGCCACGCTAGGGAGTATGTCCTGGTGCTCACCAGAGCCTGCCGCAAGGCCGATTGGGCTTGCTGCACTATGGGTCTTACCAGGTGGCAGCCGAGGTGCAGCATGGTACAGAATCATAGAGCAAACTCGTAGTCGGGGACAGGCAGGAAGGTCAGGACAAGCGGTAAAGGTTCATGGTCGAGGGACAGAGGAAAACGGTACGATACATGGTGTAACCAGGAAACAACTTAGGAACGTTTTCTCGCAAGGCACTATTGATCCAACAAAGGAGAGAGAAAGAGGCAGGGTTAAATAGAGTCAGCACCCGGTGACCAAGTGTATGGTTTGGTGGAGATTCAATGCAGGTACACTCCAGGAACGGAAAGTAATAAGGATAACTGTACCTAGCTTAATGTCCCTAATACTATCCCTCAAAAGCTCACCCTAAAACTACACCTTACACCAGAACCTCAATCATTGATGTTAACCCTAAAGCCTTTCCCTCAAATATGTCCCTAAACTACAACTGACCTTAATACAACAAGTGGACCCAACAATACCTGGGCAAGGCGCAACAGAAACTTGATAAACATCAAATCTATATTAAAAAAACAAACTACAAAGTCCAGAACTTGGCCAGAAACAAGATACTTTAGCCTGATGCAACTGAACTGACAGTAGACAGGAAAGAGAAATCCCACACAACAAAACAAGATGAGATCCATACTTCTTTACTCTGCTATCAGACTGCTGTATCCCACTGAGCTTTAAAGAGTCTGCTATCGAGCCCAGGTGCATAGTCAGGTTAGCTGACAAACAACAGTCCTGAGCAGTTGCCATGCAATCACTCCAAACAACACAGACAACAAAACAGACACAACACAGAAACTCCTGCTGATCTAATAATAAGGAGGCTGAAGCAAGTCCTTCAGAAATCAGCTCATCTCCCTTTGAATTCCAACAGTTCCAATCCCTCTTTTTTCTGACATCTTTATTCATCTCTGGTCATCAGCCAATACTGCCAAACTTAGTGGGTTCTTGTGATTTTTGTCTTACGTTTATGGCTAACTTCAGACTCATCGGAAGATAAGACAAGTTATGGACTCCATACTACATTGAAATGGCCATAGCCATTAGGGGCAACATGTATATTGAAATGTTCATAGCCATTAGGTGCATAGAGGTCAGTTCTAAATAGCTTTAAAGCAGTTTAGAATGTGCCAGAATGTATGAACCTGTTCTACTGCGGGTCATAGATTTGGTGCTTTTTAGTTCCACTACGACAACTCGGGCTCAGGTAAACCACTTTTAACTTGGTCTCCCTATTCCAGCAGTAATGTGTCACCCGCCGGTCATAAATGTGTAGAATCATACGGTTGTGGTGCGACGCCCCCAGAACACTCCCACATCTTGGGCACATTACAAAGTGGTGTGAGCACTGCAAAATGCGCCTTATTTTGGAGTGCGCCTGATTGTTAATCTTGAGAACAGGGCTGTGCCGGTTTTTGGGCTGAAAAGACACCAGAATACTGCCGCAGCTCCGTACATACATGTCGCCCTAGGTGTCTACTGGTGAATGTAGCCAATTCTAGCGTGACTTGATGGTTCTTCAGATTATTTTCCTCACAACCAACATGTTATCTCCCAAATAAATTTCTAATGTCTATATTCACCTTAAAATGATAGAAGAACGCTCTAACCAGCTCTGTTTGGGTCTAATGGGAGGTCACCACTGGTGGCTACAACTTCGACCACTAGCCGCGTCACATTGCTAGACAAACAGGCTTATTTTCTCCTCTCCATAGATCCTTCACACTGACTCCTGTAGCCCTGCTTGTCCTGGCTCCATGTCTTCTGCTTTCACTAATGTGGGAACTGGCGCCCATAAATAAAGTCAGAATGGTAGCCTACTTGACAGGAACTCCACACTCACAACTTTACTTGTGTATTAAAGTACCTCCACTTCTTGGCTTAGTTTCTGATTGCTATTGGACTCTGATTCTGCGTTTTGCTTTAGTTCTGGATGTCACTTCTGTTTCTGTTGTTGTACTCCTGTTTTTGACCCCTGACCAGCCTTCTACCTACATTTCCATCTCATCCTCAGGATTGTCCCATCTTGACTGATTTCCTGTTGACGACCCCTGACTATGGTTCTGACTACATTACACCAATCCACAACTATTCTAGGGATTAAAAGTTGGAAACTAGAAATGTCTGTGCTTCCTTCCACCGAATGAGGGTGGAATATGACGAGATTTCTTAGACTTCCATCCTGACTGATTTCCTAGTGATGACCCTTGACTACGAAGGTGACTACATTGCTGATCATCGTCATTGTTGCCACCAATTGGTGACTATATCGGTGATTGCAAACTGGGGATCCAACTAGAAAAGTCCATGCTTCCTTCCACCGAATGAGGGTGGAATATGACGAGATTTCTTAGAATCCCATCCTGACTGATTTCCTAGTGACGACCTTTGATTAAGATGGTGACTACATTACTGTTCCATCATCATTGCTGCCACCAATTGGTGGCTATTTCGGGGATTGTAAACTAGGGATCAAGCTAGAAAACTCCATGCTTCTTTCCACTAGATGAGGGTGAAGAATGTGGAAATTTCTTAGTTTCATGCTGACTGATTTCCTAATGTTGATCCCTGACCCATTGCTGACTACATTACAGTTCCATCATCATTACTGACACAAATTGGTGACTATCCCAGGAATCGAATTAGGAAAGTCCAAGCTTCGTTTCACTGGATGAGGGTAAAAATTGGGGAGTTTTCTTAGACTCCCAACCTGATTTCCTTGTGATGACCCCTGGCCCATCTTTTGACTACAGTCCCATAACATCATTAGAGGTGTCCCATCCTGACTGATTTCCCGGTGATAGGAAAGTCCATGCTTCATTACAATGGATAAGGAGAGTTCTTAGACTCCCATCGTTTCTGATTTCTGAGTGATGACCCCTAGTCCATCTCATGACTACATTTCCATTTCATCCTCTGGGTTGTCCTGTCCCGGCTGATTTCCTGGTGACGACCCCTGACTATGTTGCTGATGTTGGTGACTACATTACAGTTCCATCATCATTACTGCTGCCAGTCCATGACTATTCCAAGGATTGAAAACTGAGAATCCAATTAGGAAAGTCCATGCTCCACTGGATAAAGGTGAAGAATGGGGAGATTTCTTAGACTCCCATATTGACTGATTTCCTAGTGCCAAGTCTTGGCTACATTGCTACTACATTATAGTTTCATCACCTTTACTAAAACCAATTGATGACTATTTTGGGAACTGAAAACTTGGAATCCAACTAGGAAAGTCCAGGCTTCCTTTCAATGGATGAGGATAAAATATGGTGAGGTTTTTGTAGACTCTCAACCTGATTTATGACTCCTCGCCCATCTTCTGACTACATTCCGATCTCATCCTCAGAGTTGTCCCATCTTGACTGATCTCCTGGTGACGACCCCTGACTATGTTGCTGATGTTGGTGGCTACATTACAGTTCCATCATCATTCCTGCTGCCAGTCCATTATATTCCAAGGATTGAAAACTGAGAATCAAGTTTGGAAAGTCCATGCTCCACTGGATTAAGGTGAAGAATTGGGAGATTTCTTAGACTCCCATCATGACTTATGTCCTAGTGACAACCCCTGACTACGAGGGTGACCACATTACAGTTCCATCATCACTACTGCTACCAGTCCATGACTATTCCAGGGAATGAAAACTGGAAATCCAAATAGGAAAGTCCATGCCTCATTACAATGGATGAGGAGAATTCTTAGACTCCCATCTTGACTGATTTCCGGGGGACAACTCTTAGCCCTTCTTATGACTACATTCCCATTTTATCCTGTGGATTGTCCTGTCCTGGCTGATTTCCTAGTGATGACCCCTGACTATGAGGGTGACTACATTACAGTTCCATCATCACTACTGCTGCCAGTTGATGGCTACTCCGGACATTGCAACCTGGCAATCCAAATAGGAAAGTCCATGCTTCCTTCCATTGGATGAGGAGGAAGAATGGGGAGATTTCTTGGACCCCGCACCCCAGTCTAACCAGTGTTACCAACTGCAGCTTAGAGGATGAGACACATGACATATATTACTAGTTGGTGGAAGACACTCGTCTGTGGAGAACCTCTGGTGCTGATTACCTCCTAGGGAAACCAAGGATGGAATGGATTAATGTCCAACACGCTAAAACTTTTTACCCCCCCAAAGGAAAGCTTTGGAGGGCAGGTATTATCCCATCATGTATATTGGATTATCAGCTTATTCTGTCACAGTTGGTGAGTAATTGCGAATGTCTTTGCACTTAATAACTCGGCTTCACCCTCATCTATAATGTATAGAGAAATCTTGGGAGATGGCGGGGCACATGTTGGCGTTATTACCTTTTCATCACAGCCTCATTGAATCACACCTCTGTACAGATGGGAATGACGCAATGGTTTGGCTGAGAGCCACCACAGGTGGACGTTATTACCACCCTACATAGATGGAGATCATCGCCTACTAATTCTTACCAGATACCAATGATGAATGGTTGGGTTACCATCGGACCCCCTGAGGACCCTCTGAACTTCTTGTAGTAGAAGCTAGCTTCAGTGTGTGATGGGTAACTGGTGTTTATCAAGGCCTAAGAGAATGAATACATACAGTGTAGGAAATCCTGTGGGTCATAGCCCTAATTTCTGGTAGTAATGTATCTGAGTAGTTACTGTAGCTGGATGGCAGAGAAGCGGAGTCTGGGAGAAGACCACCTCAGTCCAAAAGTTGGATAACACTGTAGGTAGATTGAACTACAGTAATGTACCATGAAAACAGCTGGATTGTAACTGGTAGTAGCTGGGAGATGATGAAGAGATCAGGGTTTAGTGGTGGCGACCAGAGGCTTTATCAAAACCTGGACTCTGAGGGCAACACCTATGCGGGACTGCACCAGTATTCTGGCGTCCTTTCAGCCAAAAACCTCACACAACCCTGTTCTCTAGATGTATGAGTAGGCGCACTCCAAAAGTAGGTGCATAATGAGACACTCGCGGCACTTTGTAATGCGTCTGAGATCAGGGGCCATTCTGGGGGCATCGCACCACAACGTATGATTCTACACAGTTATAACTGGAGGACGGTGAAACTGGACACATTACTGATGGAACAGGGAGACCAAGTTACAAGTCTATTTAGAACTGGGTTCTATGCGCCGAGATCATACATTCACCCCAAGAGTCAAGAGACTGGAAAACAAAATGATCTCAGCCATTGATGCCAATGATCCATAGAGCTTCCGGTGATCTACAGGGCAAGAGCGCACATTGTGTATGGTGGCCCTAGTTTTATCCGTCCCTCTTTTACTGTGTTTTTTCCACGTAGATAGATAATGGATATATAGATAATGGATGGATAGATAGATAGTAGTCTAATAGAAAAACACATGCAGCGGCGCGCAAAGGTATATTGTGCCACACACTATTGGGCTAAAACAGTGTTACATTTATTAACATAAAATTGTAAGGCAATAGCGTACAGAGATAAAATCACGGGAATCCTACGCGTTTCGCGCCACAGACTACCGCTTCATCAGGGTCATGTCACTACATAAAAATCTTAAATATTTATACTGTCAGGTAGCAAACAATTGAATGCAAGTAGCGCTCAATCATGTTGTGTGTGATCACGGTCCTTCCGGTAGTGGGAGATACTCGGTTGGAGATGTTACCTGTCAATCATGCTTTGACTGAGCCTTCCCACTGACAGGATAGGATAGCGATCTGTTTGGACAATCACAATGTCAACCTAAAAAACGAGAACAGACGTATTATTCCCTTAGGACACATATGCCTCGTATAGACTTGTTCTATTTGTCCATTCTTAATGGGCATTAAACATTGTAGATATTCAAAGGTTAGTGTCACATTCTTAGACAGAACGGATGTATTTAACTTGTCATAATAATTACTTACTAAGAGGACAGACTTAATACATCAAAAAATTTGTATCGTACATTCCTTAAAATATACCTCTATCTCAGAGAGACATATTAAAGGGGTTTTGTCGCTACAAAGATCATATCTCAGATTATGAGGACAGTAAAAATAAGAACTTTTGTAATTGGTGTGCATTACCTCTGTCACTTGGTTTAGCAGATATGAGCTTTTCTGTAAATCTGTATTCTGTTTCTGCTGCTGCTGGTCGGGACAAGCCCCTGGCTGGATCCGCCCCCTAGACACGCCCCCTGCACTGTGATTGGCTGGCTGACATTTCATTCTGCCTGTTGGGATATGCCCACAGACAGGAAACGCCCTGGTCACGCCCCCTGCGCTGTGATTGGCTGGCTGACATTTCATTCAGCCTGTTGGGATATGCCCGAGACAGGAAACGCCCCCTGCGCTGTGATTGGCTGCCTGCACACTCTGTGTTTTCTCCCCTCTGAGCTGTTAAAATCGATAGTGAAACCAAGGTCTGCTGGCTCTATACACATCTCCCAGCTCTAGGATGAATGATCTGGGCAATTACTGGCTGTTTAAGTCACAGATCCCCTCATATAACACAGTATTATAGAGTCTCCTGCCAGTTAACAGGGGGGAGGAGGTAGGGAGGGCAGTGTGCATTGCTCCATATAACACAGTCTGCTGCCTGGTAACAGAGGGGAAGGGGGGGGGGGCAGTGTATACTCCTCACATGTGTCATCAGTTCAGGCTGTGTGTATAACTGCATATACCACAGTCATACAGTCTGCTGCCTGGTAACAGAAGGGGAGGAGGGAGGGGGCAGTGTACACTCCTTACATGTCTCAACAGTTCAGGCTGCATATAACTGCATATACCACAGTCATACAGTCTCCTGTCTGGTAACAGAGGGGGGGCAGTGTACACTCCTCACATGTCTCATCAGTTCAGGCTGTGTGTATAACGGCCTATCCCCCAGTCAAACCGTCTCCGGTCTGGTAACCGACGGGGGGGGCAGTGTACACTCCTCACATGTCTCATCAGTTCAGGCTCTGTGTATAGCTGCATATACCACAGTCATACAGTCTCCGGTCTGGTAACAGAAGGGGAAGGGAGGGGGCAGTGTACACTCCTCACATGTCTCATCAGTTCAGGCTGACTGTATTACTGCTTATAGCCAAGCTGAGCCTGAAGCTCTGCAGACAGGTGACAAGCATTTAGGAGGCTGTATAGATGTCCTCTGCAGACACATAAGAACACTGCAAGGGGCTGTAAAGCTGTACTCTGCAGACATCCTTCTGCTTCCACTGCACAGTCAGAGTGATGATGTCACAGTTCTTCAGTGAGGATGAGGACAAAAAATATGGACCCGGCGCTCAATTCCAGAAGGAAAAAAAAAACCCTCGTGATTAGCGTTTCGCACCATCTGGCGCTTCTTCAGATAAAAATGTGTTACATTTTTATCTGACGAAGCGCCAGATGGTGCGGAACGCGTTATAAGTGTGTGTTTTATATATGGAAAGGGTAACTCTCTTTTCATTTTTAATGGAATAAAAAACCTTTAATTTGAAAAGTGAGAGATTAACTGTTACGGTCAAGATCTATAATAAGTTGTAACATTCTAAATATGTGGATGTGATACGAATACCTGAGGTAAGATGATGAGCTCTTCTTTTGATTCTTTTCATTGAGAGGGGGAGATAAGAACAAAGTTATCGTTGAAATGTTAAAAGCGATCTCGGATCCTGTGGGATTGTCCTCAAATTCACCCAATCAATATAGATAGAGTACAGATGATGCAATTCCCAGGTGGCACAGAAATAATATACCCAAGAGAACGTAAACAAGGAGGAGAAAGTAATAAAGGGGCATTAGTGACCTGGGCACACCCGCTACAAGAGCATGCGTACCCAGATCACCAACACCTCAGTTGAAATGACTGAATACTGGTATTACCGCATAAAGACTAATAAATACTGATATTCAACATGACATAAGTCATAAATAAAGTAATATAACAAAAGTATAATTCAGTAATGTATAGAACAAACTCCAATGAATCCTAGGTTTGAAAACAAACCCAGGAACCATTACTAATATAATAAATATGAAACATTGTTGTATCCAGTTCCACATTCTAAATATCAGATCAATCTACCAAGACAATGTTATATCACACTGTATATAAATACAGAATCATAAAAAGATCCTAAATAACAAAATGGTAACTGTTATCTATTAACCCCTTAAGCCGAACACCTGAAAAGTAGTTAATGACCAGAACATTTTTTTCGTTTTTGCCTCCTTGCGTTTCAACAGTTGTAACTTTTTCATTTTTTCAATGACGCAGTTGTACAAGTTATTCGAGATGAGTTGTACTTTATGGGGGAATAGTTTAAGTTCACTTATAAATAATTGCCAAATTTTTTTTTATTTATTTATTTTATTTATTTTTTTTTTTTTACACCATTCACATTTCACACTTAATAATTTGTTAGATTAATTCTACAGGATATTATGGTCGTGTGGATACCTAATACGTGTAGGTTTTTTGTGTGTGTTATGTATGCACAATAATTTTTTATTAAATATTTATTTTAATTTTATTCTTTATTTTTTTATTCTTTTTTTTACACTTTTTATGTGTTTTTTTAACTTATTTTTTAAAATCCCTTGAAGGGAGAACTGTTTTAGATTTTTTTTTTTTTATTTTTTTCCAATAATTAATGTATTAGCATCTTCATATATGATAATACATTATAATCTGTGTCAGTCTGACACAGGCAGTGAATAGGTCAGCATACAGTCTGTCCTGGTCACTGGCTTAGTACACAGACAGCTCTGGGGCCACTCTAGGTCCCCAGGGCTGACTGTGCAGCCCTCCCCCGGGCTCTGTCGGGTGACCGGGTGTTCCGATCACCCTACAGAGCAGAGAAACCCTTTGATTGCGCGGCGGTAAAGCACCAGGTTGCGGAGGTTTCCTCCGCTTCCCGATGCTTGCAGGGGATGCTCTGGGATCAGGGCTGTGTAATACAGCACCGATCTCAGCGCAGCTGCGGCGCCCGGGTGCCGTAAACTCTGGTGTTTGCAACGACGTCTAAAGACGTCGCTGCAGACGAACGACCCGCACCAGCCGACGTCTAAAGTCGGCGGGCGGTTGTTAAGGAGTTAAATAGAGATATGGTGAAAAACATGATATGCATATAGGACCAGTGACATGTGACCTACACTGGTTTATTGGCTGATTAATTAAACAATGTCATTTAGACCTTGTGGCTGTATAGTTTTTAAATGGAACATCCAATATAACTCCCGTTTCTGTAACTGCTGAAACCTGTTGGAACTGCCGGGAAAAATCATATCGATAGGAGTGATTCTCAAATCTGAAAAGTCCTGTTGATGTTTTTCAGTGAAGTGTTTAGCGATGCCTCGTTTAAGGTCACCTTTTTTAACACTATATCTATGGCCATATAATCTAACTCCAAGGGCAAGTTGTACGTCCTACATATTGTAGGTTACAGGTACATTGTATGACATAAATGACAAATTGTGAACTGCATGACATAGTGTGCTTAATTTTAAATGATTCTTGAGTGATACACGATTAAATATACTGGGTAATCAGATAATATTTGGATAGGATATTTTTTATCTCTAAACCTTTTTTCCAAAATTTTAGCTTGCTCTTCAAATGTATTGTCATCTGTGCAATTTCTCCGAATTCTTTTTAGCTGACCATAAGGGATATTGATCAGCCATGGTCTGTGGTGAGCACTGGACAAATTAATGTAACTGTTGGAGTCCACTGATTTGAAATAGTTGGATGTGATGAACTGTCCATTATTCATGGAAATTTTTAAATCTAAAAATTCTATCTCCTTATGATTAATAGAAGCTGTAAAAGATATGCCAAAATTGTTGTTAATGTTTTCAATAAATGCCCCAATTTCCTCCTTTGGACCTTGCCATATCATGTAAAGTTCATCTATGAATCTTTTATAAAATAAAACATTATAGTGTATGTATGAATATATGTAATTATGTTTAAATAAACCCATGAATAGATTTGCATATGGAGGGGCCAATTTGGTCCCCATCGCGGTGCCCTTAATCTGCCAATAGGTGGCGCCCTCATACTGTTGTTTTGTTCTTCTTTTTTTGCATAATTAGATATATATGAGATAGATATATATGAAATAGATAGATAGATAGATATGAGATAGATACATACGAGATAGATATATGAGATAGATCGATAGATAGATAGATATGAGATAGATATATTATAGATAGATAGATATGAGTAGATAGATATGTATAGATAGATGAGATGATAAATAGATATAAGATAGATAGATAGATAGATAGATAGATAGATATGACATAGATAGATATAATATACACTGTCCCAGATGTGCTTGATTGGATTCAGGTCTGGGGAACGGGCAGGCCCGTCCATAGCATCAATGCCTTAATCATGCAGAAATTGCTGACACACTTCAACCACATGAGGACTAGCATGGTCATTCATCAGAAGGAACCTAGGACCCACTGCACCTGCATACAGTCTCATAGTGGGTCTGAAGATCTCATCCTGGTACCTAATGGCAGTCAGGGTACCTGTGTCTAGCACATAGAGGACTATGCGTCCCTTAAAAGACATGCCTCCACCCACACCATGACTGACCCACTGCCAAACCGGTCATGGAGGAGGATGTTGCAGGCAGCAGAGCATTCTCCAAATAGATAGATATGAGATAGATAGATAGATATGAGATAGATAGATAGACATGGGATAGATATATAGATAGATTGATATGGGATAATAGTGATAGTTTTAGATAGTGATAGATAGAAGTTAGTAGAAAAATAGATAGGGGATAGATAGATAGAAGATAGAAGATATGAGATGGATAGTGTTAGATGATAGGAGTGAAGTAAATAGATAAAAAAATGGGATAGATAGATAGATGATATGAGTGATAGGAGATAGATAGATAGATGATAGATAGATAGATTGTGATCGGATAGATAGATAGATAGATATGGATGATGGAGATAGATATGAGATAGATATGAGATGAAGATATTAGAAAACAAACACCTATAAAAACCAGGGTATTTCTATGTAATTCGGGAAAAAAATTGGCCTAATGAATACACCCCTACAAAAATAAGTTTTTTAAAAATTTAATCCCAAAAATTTTTATTGAAAAATACAAGACAGTTAAAAAAATACAAGTAAAAAGATGACAATGGAATACAAAAAATAGACAACCTATTGCCCTCCACCCAAATACATTGGGGTCAGTCGGGTATAGTAGTTAAGTAAAGCGTATGAAATATTGCAAAAAAGTCTATGTATTATAAACATATAAAATAAAAATACCCAACTTAATGAAGACGTGTAAACGTAGGCCCCACGGGTAGATGGATAGGATATAGGAAGGCGCCCCTATATCCTATCCCTCTACCCCCTGGGGCTCTATGTTTACAGCGTCTTTCATTAAGGTTTGGTATTTGTTATTTTATTGTTTTTAAAACAAAAGGTTTTTTTGAATAGTTCATTGCTTTATTAACTTCTTACCCATGACTGACCTAATGTATTGAGATGGAGGGCAAAGGTTTTGTATTTTTCTAGTTCCATTGTATCTTTTTACTTTATTTTATAAATGTCTTTATTTTTAATAAAATTTGTGTATGTATATTTTAGTATTAGATAGATAGATAGATAGTGATATAGATCGGTAGTATGAGATAGATAGTAGATAGATGTAGATTTAGTGAGTGAAGTGAGCCGGGTTAAGTTTATTTCCAAATTTGATTTCACTGGGAAAATTTTAGTTCTTCGGGAAATTATGAACTTTATATATATTTACATGAAAACTTTATTGCGAAAACTGTACATAAACTGTCGGGCGACCCGGCGTATGAGGGCGAGGCCCGGTGCTGTATCTGTCCGGTTGGGAGACAAACTGATAGGGGCTCCAATGTGGCTCAGCGCCGCTGGGATCCTGCACATATTCCTGTCGTTGTATCACACAACGTTTAATGCGACTCACATGTCATGTTCCTGCCATGGAAAGAGGAACATGACGGCCACATTCAATGGTCAGGTTAGGTCATGGAAATTATCTGTGATTGCCTCCAACATATACATATACATTTACACACCTAAAAAGGGGGTCTATATATCTACCTGAGGGGCCATATCTATACCTGATGAAGGGGGACATATATACCTACCTAAATGGGGAGGGGGCATATATACCTACTAACGGGGGGCTATATACCTGCCAACTGGGGAACTATATACTACCTGACTGGGGGGAGGGGTGCATATAGTTAACCATAGCACATACTTTCCAGATAGAAAGAGGTGGCTATATACCTACCTAAATTGAGGAAGGGAGTAAATACCTAGTTTTCTAACCGAAGTTTATGTTCCCACCTAATTGTGGGCTATAAACTTAACAGGAGCCTATATACCTACCTAATGGGAGTGGGGTATATACATTGTTACCTATATGTCTACTTAAAGGCAGTCCTATATAATTACATACAAATTTGGGGGCCTATGTACCTATGTACTGGGGGCCTGGGGGCCTAAATATATTTACTTACCTAATAGGTGCCTTTATAGTTACCTAACAATGGAGAGTATATATACCTACCTACCTGTTCTGGGGCTATATACCTACCTAATGGGAAGGCTATATACCTGCCACCGGCCTATACACCTGCCTAATGGAGGGCTATATACCTACCTCCCTAATAGGGACCTATATACATACCTACCTAAGAGGGACACCTTTATATGATCTAACTAAATGAGGGCCTAAATACCTACTTAATGAGGGGTGTATATGTTTGCTTAACTAATAGGAGGCCCATATATCTATCTAACAAGGGGCCTATAACCCTTGTTACCTTCCCAGTGGGGGCCTTACATATTTACCTAATTGGCTGCTGATATACCAATCTACTTAATGGGGAGCCTATATACCAACTTAGCCTATATAACAACTTAGGTGCTGCAGTAAAAGAGACTGCTGCATCAAAGCAGTCAAAATCTGTTGCATCCGTCATTCTGCTGCTCGATCATCTCCTCCATGACAAGATCACTAAGCAGTTGCTGACGGGTTTAGAGTCATTTAGACTATTTAGACCTAGGGTCTAAATGACTCAAAACGCGGACGCCTAGTACCTTGCTATTGTTCATCTATTCATGTCACCACGTTTGTTAAAGCTACATTTTAATAAATGCCACATGCATTCATTCAAAATGTAGCTTTAACAAATGTGAATCTTCCGGAGCTGCTGGCTGACGTTCCCTTTTGTTCTGCATCCGGTCCAGTCCGCCATGATGACTTCTCCCGGCAACTTGTCCCTGGAGATTTAGACACAAATATCTTAGAATCCTCACTTTTCCAGCACCTCCTTCCCTGCCCCCCCTGGCTATATGGAGTCCATTTAGGCAGGCAGGGTTTATATAGGCTATAGGGGCCCCAGATAGGTCAGGTTTAGGTAGCCAATAGGGTCCCCACATAGGCAGGGTTTAGGTAGCTATAGGGCCCCATATAGGCAGTCAAGCAGGGTTTAGGTAGAGTATAGGGCCCCATATAGACAGGTAGAATTTAGGTAGCTATAGGGCCCTATATAGATAGACAGGCAGGGTATAGAGGCCATATAGGTAGGAAAGCAGGGTTTAGATAGCTATAGGGGCCATATATGTAGGCAGGCAGGCTTTAGGGTAGGCTATAGAGGGCCCATACAGGTAGGCAGGGCATAGGGTAAGCTATAGGGGCTATATATAGGCAGGGAGGGCATAGGGTAGGCTATAGGGCCATATGTACAGGCAGGCAGGGCTTTGGGGGGTGCTATATATAGGCAGGCAGGGCTTTGGGGGGACTATATAGGAAGCAAGGGCTTTGTAGGGGCTATATATATGAATACAGGGCTATGAGTACTATATATAGGCAGGCAGAGCTTTAGTGGCTATATATAGGCAGGCAGGGCTTTGGAGGGTCTATATATAGGCAGTCAGGGCTTTGGGGGCTATATATAGGCAGGCAGAGCTTTAGGGAGGCTATAGGTGCTATATATATATATATATATAGGCAGGCAATGCTTGGGGGCTATATATAGGCAGACAGGGCTTTGGGGGGACTATATATAGACAGGCAGGGTTCATTAATATTAAAAAATAATAAATCCTTTACTCCTCACCTGCCCCACGTTCCCTCGCAGCTCCGCTCCCAGCCAGTCTGTGCTTGGCGCGGGCGGCGAGATGATATGACATCATCTCGTCGCCCACATCAGCACTGTGGGCCGGCGACTGCTAGGCTTAAGGCCCAGCAGGCTGATTAGCAGAGCGGAGTGTCGGCAGCGCTCCACTCTGCTAACACCGGACAGTCTTGCCTTTGAACGCTCAGTTGGGAGGGTCCGGGCATTCAGAGGCAGGATGCGCCAGACCCCGCAGCTCCGCCTCCGCCGGCAGTAAACTGGTATGTTCACTGCCGGCAGGCGCAGGAGCCGAAATACCAGGTAGTAGATGTGTTAGCAGCTGCCCCGGGGGCCGGGCCCCCTAAGAGCCCAGGCCCCGTGGCAGCTGCTACGTCTGCTACCCTGATAGTTATGCCCCTGAGTACAACTCGTCCTGCAAAAAACAAGCCCCATACATGTATCTAGAAGGAAAAATTCTAAAAAATGGGTCGTTAAGGTGGGGGCAGAGAGGAGATGAAAAAAAAAAAGTCATGTAGACAAAAATTTCTGTGGTCGGAAGGGGTTAAACCACTTCTCTATACGTATAGCGCCCTGGAATAATAATAATTGTTCTTGACCCTTTCTTGGAATTTTTGGTATGTATATGGCTTAAGTTCTTTGGAATTAGAATTTAGAAGTTAGTAAAATTTTGATAAGAACGAGTTACTTTTTATCCAGTGGCAGTTTTTCTTTGGAAGTGCTCGTATCAACAAATGAAGCCCTTCATCCAACATATGTTTCTTAATATTTTATTTTTTGCAATTTAAAAAAAAATATATAGATGGTCGCATCCTAGGATAAGACTGTCTAATATGAGCAGTAAGGACTTTGTCCAGTCCATGTTCCAGCTCTGGTCTGTGCTTACCCCATGTAGGGTGTTGTCTTGATGTACCCTAAGGCTATGTTCACACGATGGTATTTTGCAGGGCGTAATTACGCCACCGCCAATTACGGTGTGACGACGGGCGGGGCGGGGGGGCGGGGGAATGAGCAGGGGGGCCGGCCCCCTTCGCCCCGGGGCCCCTAGCTTGGGTTGCTGCGGCGGTTTTTTGGGCTGTAATTAATGTCAATTTTCTCCCCGCCCCGGGGGCTTCCGGGGGGGAGAGGGCGTAATTTTTGTTCTTTGAGAACGTGAAATTCCCTAATGAATGGGCCCTTTTCAGCCCGTAATTTGCGCACTTCGGCGCGTAATTACGGACCGAAATACGGCCCCCTTTTAAGCCGTGTGAACATGGCCCAAGGCTCGTCCACAAAACTGGGTTAAAGGCGGATTTAACGTGGTTTTCCCTTGAAACCCCTTGTTGAAAAAAACTGAAGGGAAATTATTCCCATTGACCGCAATAGAAAAATCCCCTGTTTTGCCAGTTACGCCCCTTCATTCCTCCCTAGGCCAAAATTGCACCGGAATCTAAGTTCCTGTGATTTCCAAAAAAGTTGGGAGGTACGATAATTCATAGCAATACAGTAATTTACAGGAATGATTTGCTATCTAAGTTATTATAACAGTGATCAAGTTATAGCCTAGACCCATAGTGGGACCAAAAAATAAATAAAACATTAAGGAAATAATATTAACCATGTCAGAATTGCATTTTTTTGTTCAACCAGCCGAAGAAAAAAACGGAATAAAAAGTGACTAAAATCTTTTATGTAACCCAAAGAAAACGTCAAAATGTCCCGCAAAAAAAAGGCCTTCACACGGCTCCATTGACAGCAAAATAAAAATTATGGCTCTTAGAATTATGTGAAATAAAACCGTGATTTTTAAAAGTGTCAAGTGGCTAATATAATTTATTCATGTTAGAAGAGACCTGTATAAGGGATTGCAGTTCATTTACTTCATTTAGTATATATGATGATTTAACCAGTTCCTGACCCGGTCGTTCCCCACCCACTTCCTGACCAGGCAAGTCTCCCTTTTACTTAGTACTTGCAGGTTGAAATGCTATAGTGCTTTTCCAGTTATTCCACTCATTGTTTCCCCTTTTTTTCCGTGACACACTAACCTTTATATTTATGTAGTTTTTATATTAGATTTTTTTATTGTATGTTTTTTATAATATAATTTTTTTTATAATATAAGAGAAAATAGTAAAAAAAAAAAAAAAGTCTGACACATTTTATCATGAATTTTTTTAACAGCAAAAGTGGCTATTTTCTATCATATACTGTATATACAGCAGGGCTAAAAGTGGTGGTGTGGGCTGTTAATGTTTTAGTACTATTTTATTTTGTGTTTTTTTTAAATACTTTTTTTCTGCCTCATCTTCCAAGAGCCATAACTTTTTCATTTTTCCATCTCCATAGACATATGAAGGCTATTGTTTTGCAGGACAAGATGTGCTTTCTAATGGTGCCATTGAGCGCACCATAGAGTATACTGGGAGACTGCAGAATACACTGATACCAAACAGTGAACTTCATAAATGCAAAACCCCCATAAACATGGCACAGTGAAGTTTTTTTTTTCACATTTCATCCAACTTTGAGTTTCCCATTACACGGTACGGTACAGGCTGTGGTACTGTCGATGGCACCATTAAAAAGTACATCATATCCTGCAAAAAAACAAGCCCTCATATGTCTATGTAAATGGAAAACAATGAGGCTCTTAAAAGGCAGGGTTCAAAAAAAAATACTTGACCAACCCCGTCTCCCTAAAAAAAAAACAAAAAAAAAAAAACACAGTCCTTCAGGGGGTAAGGCTAATTAATGAAATGGGAATGCACCTTTAAAAAGTTTGACTCGTTATTTACGGATTTTAGCGCTAAAATGAATTTTTCAACGGATTTTGGTGCTTAAAAAGTTCTCGCTTTTGCTGCTAAAGATCAGTTTTTTTATGGATTTTGCGCTAATAATGCTATCTCACTGTTTCTGCTAAAAATCTGGCTCTTTACAAATTTTGGTGAAAAAAAAAACAGTTTTTATATGGATTTTGTCACAAAAATCTGTTTTTTTTACAGATTTTGGAGCTAATAAATATATCTCGCTTTTGCCACCAAAAAAAACATCTTTTACGGATTTTAGCACCAAAATCTGTAAAAAATTAATTTAAGCGCCAAAATCTGTAAAAAAAGGAATTTTAGCAGTAAAATCAGGATACCTTTATTACCGCCAAAATTTGAAAAAATGTATTTTAGTGCTAAAATTAACAAAAAAAAGTATTTTTAATGACAAAAGCGAGATAACTTTATTAGCTTCAAATTCCATAAAACGACTACAAGATTCCATCTAAATGCTTTACATCCCCTTTTGTAGAGTGGAGTTACATCCAATGGCTTGATTAATGCAGACATTAAAAACCAGACTTGAAGACAAGCAAAAAACGCACCAAAAAACGCAAATCGCGGCAAAAAAACTGCCGTTTTCTCAGCAGCTTTTGACAGGGAGGGGACAAAAACTCAGTTTTATGAACGTGTTTAGGATTTGGTTTTCAGGTTGTTTTTTTTTTCCACTGCAGGGTAGGCATAGCCACTAAGGGGATGTTCACACGGCGTGTTGAGTCCGTGTTGGGATACATTCTTAGATACGTGTTTGGATCAGTGTTTCGGACCCTAAATGGACCCAAATACGCATCTAACAATGTGCAGTGTGAGTTACGTTGCTTTCAATGTAAAACATGCATCGGCGTTTAGACGATACGTGTCTCATTGCGTATATCTGATGCGTCTTCCGGATCTGTTCTAAGAATTGTCATGTCAATTCTCGATCTGTTAGACGCCCCATTTAAAACTATAGTGTGTGATCCTGCTGCAGCCTAAACGCATTCCAGCACAAACCTATGACGCAGCGGTTTTCCAAAATGGATCCAACACACCGTGTGGACATGTGCTTTGGATTTAGCCAAATTCTACCCAAACCTAACAACTTTGATTTTTGCTGGCTCAAAAAGTTGGCTCACATTTGCACTGGAGGTTTTGTCCTAAAGGTGGACCTTGATCTGTTTTACAACGGACACCGATGGCGGCCATTGACTGCTGTGCGATCTTATTTATCATTCCCGGCATAACTTGCAACACACGTGTGAACCTAGTCTGACTGTAACTGTAACCCTAATCTAAGTTGACAGAAAGAAAATTAGGTTGAATTAGTTCACCCCAAACGTCCAATGCAGTCCACGAAGGAGAGCGCGACTTGAAGCAAAACCAAAGCTTCAGTGAAGGACAGGAGATGCATAGCACAGCCGGCTCTTCATCCCACGGAGACAATGTATAAAAGTTCATTCTTATTTATTGATATAAAGTTAAAAAAAATCCACAGTATGGGGTAAAAAAAAAACTTAAAAACAAAAAAGACAAAAAAAAAAACCAAAAAAATTTTTCCCAATTTTTTAAAAAAAAGGGGGGAAAAAAAAAAACCTTTTTCCCCAAAAAAAAAAAGGGGTTTTTTTTTTTTCCCAAGGGGGAAAGCCAAAAAAAAAAAGGGGGATTTAAAGGGGTTTGGGGGTTGGAAAAAAAAAGGGGTTTGGGGGGGAAAAGGAAAAAAAGAAAAAAAATTGAGGGATTAAAAGGTTTCTTTAAAAATGCAGGGCGAGAGAAGGGGCTCATTGGTAAAAAAGGGGGAACCCGAAAAAGTTTTTCCCCAACCGACCCAAAAGGGCCCCTTTAAAAAAAAATTTTTTTGTACCTAAAAAATTCCACACAAAAACCAGGGGTTTTCAAAAAATTAAAAAAAAAAGTGTAATTTTTTTGGAAACCAAAAAACCCAAACCAAAAAAAAAATTTTTTAAAAAAAAAGGAAAAATTCATGGGGGGTTTTTAAAGGGCCAAACTTTTAAAAAAAGGCAGAATTAGGGGGGGACAAAAATTTTTTTAAAAAACACAAAAAAACCAATTTGCGAAAAAACCCAAAAAGTTGAAGAAAAAAAAAAAATTAGGGAAAATTTTTCCCCCCCAAAAAACAAAAAAAAAAGGGGAAAACCGGAAAAGAAAAAAAAAAGCCCAAAAAGGAAGGGGGAAAAGAAAAAAAAGGCCCATCCCCAAAAAAGAAATTTTTTAAAAAAAAAAAGAAAAAAAAAAAAAAAAAAAAAAAATTAAAAAAAAAAATCCCCCAAAAAAAAAAAAATTTTAGGACAAATTTATAACCCCCGGGGTTTTAAACGGGGCTAAAACAAAAAGAATTTTTTTGGGGAAAAAAAAAAAACCCCCCTAAGGAAAAAAAACCCCCCAAAACCCCCCCCAAAGTTTACGAAACCCAAGACAGGGTTCCCAAACCATTAGCCCCCCAAACGGATTTTGGGGGTTTCCACGGAAAAAAAAAAAATTTTGCTGACGGGTAAAAAAAATTTTTTAAAAAAAAAAGGAAAGGCAAAAAAAATTTTTGCCCGAAAAAAGGGAAAAAAATTAAAAATCAAAAAAGGTTTTTCCCCTTTTTTTTAAAAAATAAAAAAAAAGGGGGGAATGGGGGAATAAAAAAGGGGAGGATTTGGGAAACAAAAAAAAAAACCCCCCAAAAACAAAAATTTTTAAAAAAAGGGGTGAAAGGAAAAAAGGGGGGGGGGGAAAAAAAACCCAAAAAAACCCACAAAAAAATTTTTTTTCACAAAAAACCCCCAAAAATTTTAAAAAAAAAAAGGGAAAATATTAAGAAATTTTTAAAAGAAAACCCGTTTAAAAAGAAACCGGGGGGGGGGGGGGGAAAAACGCAAAAAAGGAAGGGAAACACCAAAATTTTTTTAAATTTTTGAGGGTTAATAAAAAAAATTTTTTGAACCCAAATTTATTTTTGGGGAAAAAAAAAACCCAACCTTTTTTTTTTTATAAATTTTTCCCGGGGAAGGGCCAAAAAAAAAAAAAAAAAAGGGGTTTTAAAAGCCCCCTTAAAAAAAAAAAAATAAAAGGGGCCCCCCGGGGGTGAAGAAAGGCCCAAAAAAACTTTTAATTTAAAACAGAACTTTTTTTAAAAACCCCAAAGGGGGAAAAAGGACCCAAAATTTTTGAAAAAAAAAAATTTTAGCCCCAAGAACAAGGGTCCCCAAAAATAAAAAATCCAAAAAAAAAAAGGGGCCCGGAGAAAATTTTTTTAAAAAAATTACGCAAAAAATTTTTAACTTTTTGTTAGAAAAAAGGTGAAAAAAATTGAAAAAAAAAATTTTTTAAAAGGGAAAAAAAAACTTTTTTTTTTTGGGGGAAGGGTTGAAGGGCCCCCCCCCAAAAAAAAAAACCCCAAAAAAAAAAAAGGGGGTTGGGGTTTTAGGGGGGGGAAAAAAAAAAAAAGGAAAAAAAGGGAAGTAAAAAATAAGGGGAAAAAAACCTTTGGAAAAAAAAGGGGGTTTTGGTATGTTTGGGGGGGACGGGCCCCAAAAAATCCCAAAAAACCCGGGGGGGGGGCCCCCAAAGGGGGGTTTTTGGCCCAAAAAAAAAAAAAAGGGGAAAAAACCAAAAAACAAAACCAAAATTTGGGGGTTGAACCCCCAAGACCCGGGGGGAAAAAGGGTTTTGGGGGGGAAAGGGGGGGAAACGGGGGGGAAAGGGGGGCCCCCAAGTCAGGCTAAAAGAAGTGGAAGTTAACCCGTGGAAAAAATTTTAAAAAGGGGGGGTAAAATTTGGGGGGGGAAAAAAAGGGGGGGGGCCCCCGGGTTTTTTTTCCCCCCCGGGGGGGGTTTTGGACCCCGCGCCCCCCGGGGGCCCCCCCCCTCCCCCCCTTTTTTAAAAACCCCTTTTGGGGTTTCCCCAACCCCCCCCCCCACCTTCCAAAACCCCCCAATCCCCTTAGGAAAAAAAACCCCCCTACAAACCCCACTCCCCCCCCCTTTTTCCCCCCCCCTTTGGAAAAAAAAAAAATTTTTCCCCCTTTTTTTCCCCCAAAACCAAAAAATTTTCCCCCCCTTTCCCCTTTTTTTTGGGGGGCTTTTTTAAAAAATTTTTTTTTTTTCCCCCCCACCCCCCCCCCCCCCCCCCAAAACCCCCCCCACTCGGACCCCCCCCCCCCGCCCCAAAATCCACTTTCCAAATTTCCCGGCTTCAACGGGGGTTTTGGGCCCCCATTAAACGGCCCCCTTCCCATCATCATTCAGGCTTTCCCCGGGGGAAACTTTCCAAAAGGGGGGAGGGGGGGGTTTTAAAAGGAAATTTTCCCCCGGTTAAGGGGTTGCGGAATTTGGGGGAGGGGAAAAATAGGGAAGATCTTTTTGCTGTGCCCCTCCCCCGAGGTTGGAAATAAGGTTCATCTCTCACATGGTGCTTGGACCCCCTTTTCCCCCAAACATGTCCTTTAAGGCCAAAATTAAAAAAGTTACTGGGTGGCCCCCCTCCTGGCCTTAAAAAAAAACTAATTTTCCCTTTCCCCCCCCCAAATAAATAAATGCAGAAATGGAGACCCTTTTGATTTTATCAAAGGGACTCTGTTGCGTCTGCTTCACTTCCTCAAATGTCACGGGGAACACATCAGGACGTGGGGCAGCAGTAGAGTGCCAAAATGGCGAGGGAGCAGAGGCAAGGGGCGAAGCCCAATGGGTGACCCTGGCAATCTTTATTTTTCCACCTCCCCCAAAGCAGCAAATGCAGGGGACACATCCCAAAACCCCAGAGACAGCTTGAGATCGGTCAGACTTTTGCTCAACACGTTTTTTGTTTTTTTTCCGGACCCCAATAGACTTTGGGTATTCCAAAATGGCGAATGGCCGAGCTCGCTCGCCACGCCAAGAGGTGTTGTCCTGCCCAGCAGCCGCATCATTCTGAGCGGCCTTTACACAGTGGAGGATCATTACAGACAAACGGTCCGCTTTCCACATTTAAAGTGGTCGTTTGACTTTCATCAAGAGAAAAAAGGCTGGGTCCTGATGATTTTGTGGCCCCCAATTGCCGGGTCACCCATTAGTTGAGTCTACTTCACTTTCCTTTTTAAAACGAAAATGGTCCTCTTTTAAAAATTTTTTTTTTAAGTCATTTTTAGCAAATTTTTTTTTCCTTTTTCCCAAAAAATTCATTTTGCTGGTTTTGCGTGAGGGACTGTAAAGACAGCAAGGTTTCATGACAAACCGTATTCCCTTTACTCACTTTTCTTTAGAAGTTTTTTGATTGTCAAGGTTTTGGGTCATGTTGCTGTGAGATCGCTATATTATGGCCTTTAAACAGAAAAAAGGGTTTAAAATGGGGATTTTCTCCTCACAATGTTTTAATGTGGCTGAGAAAATCATTTTAAATTTTTTTTGGGGTCATGTTGCGGAGACAGCAATAATCTGGTCCTTTGGAAAAAAAATGGGCTTTTTAAATGCAGCAATCTCATCCTTTCAAAAAATTTTTTTTTTTCAACAGGAAATTTTTTTTACAATTGTCAAAAGGGCCAAGGGTCAGTTTTTTAATTTTTTTGGGGGGAAATTTTTCTGTGACAGCAACTATCTAAGGTCCCATTAAAAAAAAATGTTGTTTTTAACAGACTTTTTTTTTTTTCACAATTGTCAAGATGGTCAAGGGGGTTTGGGCTGCAGAAAAGGAATAGGTTGGACACTTAAAAGGACCATATTTTCAAAATGACTTGTTTTTGCAAGATAACATAGCTATCATCCCTTATTGAGACAACCCATTTAATCAATTAAAAAAAGAAAAACAAAAACATGGTGGGATTCCCTCCTATTTAAAAATGTGTTTTCTAGAATTAAACTAAAAAAAAATTACAAAATAGCTGGTAAAAAATTCCCCTGAATTTTTACAAGCGAGGGCGGGAAAAAATTTACCGAGTAGGTTTTTTTTCAGGGGACATGGGGTATGGGAGACGGTAAAAAACAAATACAGAGACATTTTTTCCCCCGCACTGAGTAAAATGAGAAAAAGAATGCCAAGAAAAAAAACATGGGTGTTTCGGGAGGTTTTAAAAAACCCCCATATTTTTTAATTTAAGCTCAATTGGTCCCACTCAATGGGGGGGCAAACGTCCCAGGTTTTACTGTTGTTACTGAAGGTGGGGTAATACCCCACCTTCCCCTTCCCCCACTTGTTCAGAGTGTTTTGTTGCTGGTCATAAGGGCATTTTACCCTGTTAATAGAGACGGAGCTGCCGGGCTTCATGACCCCCTGTAAACGGCCCCGGGAGCGGACCTCCCTGTTAATAGATGACAGGGCAGCTGCCCGGGCTCTAGCCCCCCCGTAAGTCTAACCCGGCAGCTGGCCTCCGGGGGTTTAACAGATGGTGACGGAGCATGGTTCCCCGTTAGGGGGAATAGGGAGCTTAAATTTTCTTAAAAATTCAGATTTTTTAAAAGGGGATTTTTGTAGGTTAAGTAGTGTCAAAAGGGCCCCAGGGTGACACACATTGCAAATTTGAGGGTTAAAATTTTTTGGGTGGAGTCAATTGGGGTCGCACATTTGATCCCAGGGGGGTCTGCCCCAATCAATGAAAAAGGATTTGGGGGAAAAATGAAACTTGCATTGATTGGCGAATCAGAAAAAAGCCAGGAGGGCAAATGTCTTCTCAACTAGAAGTGTTTTGGGGTGATTAGGACTTTTTATTACTTTGGGGTGTGGGGGACGAATTAACAATCCCGTGTAAAAAATACCTTTTTAAAAATGCAGGGGGGTGTATGTGATGTTATCACACTTGAAAAAAAAGCAAAATGATAATAGTAAAACTATGAAAAAAACTTCCCAAAATAAATTCTGTAAACAAATTAGTTTTCCCCAAAAAATTTTAAAAGCAGCACTGTCAAAATGCATAGTGCCACTTTTGTGTCTGTGGGTCAAACAGGTTTAAGGGTCATGCTGTGGCCCGGGGGCAATTAGTCAAGTCCAGGAAAACTAAATGGTGGTTGAAAACTCCTTTTCCCGGCACTTTTTAATCTGGAGGTCATACAAGCTTAATGGTCTTTTGCGGTCCAGGACAGGTTAGTCAATGTCCAGTGAAATAAAAAAGGTGGTTGAAAGCCCTTTTCGGGGACTTTTTAAAATGTGGGGGTCATGAGGTTTGGGGCTAATGTTGGGCCCGAAGATATATCGGTCCGTGAAACTAAAATGGTGGTTTTAAAGACTCCTTTTTCAGCACTTTTTAATCTGTGGGGCAGACAGGTTTAATTTGGGCATTCTGCGGTCCAGGAAGGTAAGTTCCTGTCAGGAAACTAAAATGGGGTTTAAAAATTCCTTTTTTTTTTTTTTAATCTGGGGTCATGCGGTTTGGGCCCCTGCTTTTGGGCCCCGGACAGGGATGTCATGTCCAGTGAAATAAAAAGGTGGTTTAAAGACTCCTTTTTTGGCACTTTTTTTAAAATTTTGGGTCAGCAGGGTTTGGGGGTCATGCTGCGTTCCGGACAGGATATTCAATTCCATTCATAAAATGATGGTTTTAAATCATACTGCCTTCTGGCACTTTTTTTAAATTTTGGGGGATGCAGGTTTAAGGGGCTGTGTGGTACAAGACAGGGTAGTGAATGGTTTCTTTTTTTTGTGGCTTTTATAACCTAAATGTTGTGCCTAAGATGTGCACGAATCCCTTTGACGTTGTGGTGTTTTTTCACTTCTCCAGCCCTGTTTGGGTGAAGTGAGGTGTTTTTCCTCTCCCCCTAGACTTTTAATGGCATCGGCGATAATCTATTTTCGAATGGGTTTCTTATTGTTTAAATTGCCGATTTGCTATTGACCCATGAGATAGTCAAAGTAATCGTCATCACACAGGGGACTTAAAATGTAATTCATTCTGGGGTTCCTGAAAACAAACCTGTTAGTGGGGTTTGGGGCGGGGTTTGGGAACCCCTGGTATAGACATAAAGAGTCAATAATTTGTCCCTTTAAAAACTCAGGGACAAGAGAAAAAACTAGAACAAATGAATATATAAGTTGAAATCAAGTTTTTCCCCACACTATAAAAGGCCCCAAAATTTCAGGTTTTTTTTCACTTCTAAAAGGAATCAAGTAACCTTCCCGTTTTAGGGCAAAAATTTGGGGAAACCAAAAAATTTTTTATATTTTTCCCAAAAACAGAATAATGAGAGAGAATTTTTAAGGCATTTTTATTACTTTCTGCAAAGTCAAAAGTTTCTGATCTGTAGGATCATGTGGTAATTTTTTTGTAGCATGGATAAATTTGGTTACCGCTGAATTCTGTTCAACAAAGTCCACGTGATTGGTGGCATACCTCCCTTTCCCCCATGTCAATTGTATGTTTCTGTTGAGGAAATCAATTTTTAATGTAATTGCTCTCGCCAGCTTGTTGACATCTAACAAAGTAGCGGAAACTTTAAATACATAACATTGAGGAAAGCTCAGTCCCTTAGACAATACAGACAGTTCGTCTACAGAGAGAACTTGGCCGGAGAGGTTCACCACTGGGCTCTGCTCGCTTGGCCCAGTAATTCCCAAGGAATGTGTCTTCTTGGAGTGGCGAGTTTCTTCTTCCACCCTCCCGGCCCCTCTCCCCGTTTTTCCAAAAAAGGGAATTATCCCTCGATTTTTGGAAAGATCCAGGGTAAATGTTGTCTCTGCTTCAACCACCTTTAAAATAAATTGGGGTGGGGTTTTATGGTTAAAATTTTTTACCCATTTGCCCCCAGGTCCAGCAGCGTTGTCACTCCAACGTCACTTTATGTTAGGCTGGGACCACCAGTGTAATTGATTCTTGGGGCCACCAGGGGAGTTGATTCTTGGGGCCACCAGTGTAATTGATTTTTGAAGCCACCAGGGGAGTTGATTCTTGAAGCCCCCATTGTATTTGATTCATGGTGTCCAAAAAAAAAAAACCCGTTTTTAAGGGCCCGGGCAATGGTTGTAAAATTGGTTTTTTTTTTGTTTCCCGATTTTGGGGCACCCGTGGAGATGATTCTTGGGACCATAATTGCATTTGATTTTTGGGGCCCACTAGTGGAGATGATTCTTGAAGCCACCAGTGTAATTGATTCTTGGGGCTCACCAGTGGAAAATGATCTTGAGGCCCCAGGGGGTTTTTTCTGAGGCCCAACAGTAAAGAGATTCTTGGGTCCCCCCCAGTAGAGATGTTTTTGGGGCCCCAGTGGAGATTTCTTGGAGCCACAGTGAATTGTTCTTGTGGCCACCCGTGGGGGGGGATTCCTGGGGCCCAGTGGGGGATATTTTGGGCCCACCCGTGGAGTGATTTTTTAGTCCCCCACCAGTGGGGTTGATTTTTGGTGCCCCCCCGTGGGGATATCTATGGGGCCCACCAGTGGAGTTGATTCTTGATGTCCATCTGTGGAGTTGATTCTTGGGGCCATCCGTGGAGTTGATTCTTGGGGCCCACCAGTGGAGTTGATTCTTGGGGCCCACCAGTGGAGTTGATTTTTGATGTCCATCTGTGGAGTTGATTCTTGGGGCCACCAGTGGAATTGATTCTTGGAGTCACCAGTGGAGTTGATTCTTGGGGCCCACCAGTGGAGTTGATTCTTGGGGCCACCAGTGGAATTGCTTCCTTGGGCCCACCTGTGGAAATGATTCTTGGGGCCCACCAGTGGAGATGATTCTTGGGGCCCACCAGTGGAGTTGATTCTTGGGGCCCACCAGTGGAGTTGATTCTTGGGGCCACCAGTGGAGTTGATTCCTTGGGCCTACCTGTGGAAATGATTCTTGGGGCCCACCAGTGGAGTTGATTCTTGGGGCCACCAGTGGAATTGCTTCCTTGGGCCCACCAGTGGAAATGATTCTTGGGGCCCACCAGTAGAGTTTATTCTTGGGGCCCATCGCTGGAGTTGACTCTTGTGGCCCACCCTACAGCTACTGTACATGACTCTTGCGCTCTGCCTCTACTGAAAAGCAGTCCCAAGCCTTCCATGCCCATGGGCCATTCATGCTTAGGGGCCCACCAGGGATTACCCCTGCTTTCCTGTGCATCAAGTCTAGACAGTCTGGACTCCAGGGTGATACATTTTACCTGCACTGATACAGTGCACCAAACTATCAGAACAGGAGAGTGATTTGTACTGCTGATGTTCATTTACCAACCTAAAGCTGTGATTTGGATCTCATAAAGACACACTCACTGCAGGACAACGTCTGGAGTAATTTACTGCAGTTAAAAAACCCAAGTAAACGGGTAGCATGTCAATCCAACTCCAGATTTAAAGTGTTCCTATTCCATGACAGCAAGCAGAGGTCTTGAAACATAAACTATGTTAGAACTTCGCAGAACTTTCCGTTCCACAACACTTCGGATTCACTTGCAGCCGTCCATTCTGCAGGATATGACCTCGTAGTGACCAACGGCAGGTGACGTGATCGGCCCATAGGACACCATGTAACTCAATGAGGCTCACACAGCAAGAAACATAAGTGAGACTCTGATTTCAGGAAATTTGTCCGGGTCAGACGATAATTAGATTATCCCAGACATGACAGCCCGGGAGCAGATGTGAGAAGTGTCTGAGGACTTTATACTGTTTTATTGCCTCTTGTTTTAGTTTACTTATAATGGTCACGAATAGGATGCATGCGTTTGAATGTGCCGGCCCAAAAACAGCACGTTATACTTGGCTGGACTCCTCGAGGGGTCGTGACCTGCTGGTCTCGTGGAGGGGTCGTGACCTGCTGGACTCGTGGAGGGGTCGTGACCTGCTGGACTCGTGGAGGGGTCGTGACCTGCTGGACTCGTGGAGGGGTCGTGACCTGCTGGGCTCGTGGAGGGGTCATGACCTGCTGGACTCGAGGAGGGGTCATGACCTGCTGGACTCGAGGAGGGGTCGTGACCTGCTGGACTCGAGGAGGGGTCGTGACCTGCTGGACTCGAGGAGGGGTCGTGACCTGCTGGACTCGAGGAGGGGTCGTGACCTGCTGGACTCGTGGAGGGGTCGTGACCTGCTGGACTCGTGGAGGGGTCGTGACCTGCTGGACTCGTGGAACCGACCCATCCATGCTGGTATGTTGCCCCACACTCAGGACCGATGGGCTTCTAGGATAATCACACCCTCCTCCACAGTGAAGTCATATCCCAATATAGGTGCCTATCCCATCCAAACCATCTTGTCTATAGGTAGCTAGTTTAATTAAGGGCCAATATAGGGCCAGAGGATCTCTAAAAACACAGACACAAGGCCACACTTACAGCTCAGTGGCTGGACAATGAACTATTCCCAGTAAGAGGCAATAAAATTTAACAGGTGCAGCTCACTAATGAACAAGTGCTCACACACCCATCAAATAGCAGGGCAACTGACTAGTACAGTGGTCTGCAAAATGTGGCTGTCCAGCTGTTTGGAAACTACAACTCCCATCATGCATGATATAGATTATATAAATGCATAGATATAGATTATAAATGCATGATGGGAATTGTAGTTTTCCAACAGCTGGAGAGCCACACTTTGCAGACCACATGACTAGTAAAAAAAACTGCACATTGGAGAAGTAACAGTTCACACTACTATGCAGAAAGGGGAATCTACACAAAGGGCATAATTGTCACATGGTCACCAGCTCCTGGCTTAGGTGGCCAATCGTTCCTTTCTTCTCTTTACCATCTGTTCTTAGCATGGACCTGTTCTAGTGATGGACCCACATACTAAGTGTTGATCAAATAGTTCTCTGCTTCAGCAGTAGTTTGGAAAAATTTGTCAAAACATCTAGAATTTGGGATGTCTCTAACTTGAATTTCACCAATTTTTAAGGAAGTCAAGAAAAAAAATCAATCCTAGCCCTGAATTGGGATTAAAGGGGTTTTCTCACTAGGCTGTTTCACTGAAGCATAGAGCGAAGGCTTCTGGGAAAAGAGCTGAGGAGCTCCACATAATCAGTTTTACACTCACTCTGGTCTCCTCAGGCTGTGGGTGGTTCTATGGCAGTGATTAGTATATTTAGCTTCTCTGTAACTAGCTGAGCAGTTACACTGGCAAGTGCAGGAGAACTAATCTTCAGTAAACATAAGCTACATGTGCAGAGAGGAGTGAAAACAATTTTTATCTGTAATATTGTTAGAGATAATTAGGCCTGATGGTGTGAGCGCTGTTTGTCCATGATGACCTTACTCCCTGTTTTAAGCTCTCTGCTCTAATCAGATGACAGAAGTTATGGACAGGCAACCAGGTAACTATAGAAACCTGTTGTCATGATTTGCAAATCTCCCTGCCTCCTGTCTGACAGCAACTTCCCATTTGATCCTGGAAGTTGGAATCTGGCATCTGCTCTGACTGATGTTACCATCCAGCAAGGAACAGTTAAAGGGGTGGTCTCACTACTTTGATTCATCTTACCTCGGTCCTTTTTTCTTGGTTTCACTTTGAATTCAGCGGCGTGTTTACTGGCTTCTACTAGGCTGCAGTAGAAGTCAGGTCTGTAGCTATAGCGACCAGCACTGGCAGCCTATCAGGAGAGATCAAACAGGTCTGTAGCTATAGCGAACAGCACTGGCAGCCTATCAGGAGAGATCAAACAGGTCTGTAGCTATAGCAACCAGTGCTGGCAGCCTATCAGGAGAGAACAAACAGGTCTGTAGCTATAGCGACTCGAGGAGCTGATGCAGCCCATAGAAGAGGGGATATCTAGGAATAGGTAGGACACTGCAAAGTGACTTGTTTTTGTAAGACCTTTAACATAAAAAGCAGCAATCCTTGTAGTGAGAAAACCCCTTTTAGTGAGACAATCCCTGCCTCTGGGTCTAACCATTGGTGTAGTATGTTAGGATCTGCTGAACTTGCCTCAAGCCCTCCGTGTCCTGTGTTCCGGTTTT